>RJWT010002296.1:0-41701 GCA_004365215.1 Cuniculus paca | reverse complement strand
AGAGGCAAAAAAGATCATTTAAACAGGGAGCATTTCGAGAGTAGACGTGCTCAATGCCACTTGAGGTCTCTGAAGAAGCATGGGTCCTTCTTTCTCCTCCTCTATCACAAAGAATACCTTTGTGATTTCTGAGTCTTTGAAGAGAAGAAACCTAACTGATCTGTTGTACTCCACTTGAGCAGGGCTTTCCCTTGTACTCGCTTCCTTCATGCACACCCTAAGGCCTATTAGGAGCACAGCACAAAACAGGTCTCCTAGGGGGAAGGTGAGACTCACAGCATTGGATCACATGGAGCTATGAGGTTACTTTGTTAAACAAACAAACAAACAAACAAACATACAAACTCCACCTACTCATTCATTTCTGATACCTAGAATGGCCTACTATGCAGGGGATAATTGGCTGCTCTAGCACCCCACAGGATGGTGCCTATGGCCTGGATCCTCTGCCTCAAGTGCCTGTCCAAATATTACCCAGTCAATGAAGATCACTTCATACAGCATCTTGGGGAGTAAACCTCCCAGAAATCTCCTCTGTCTCCCCAAACAGTCACAGCACTTACCCCTGTTTCTTGACACTGATCATTCAGTACATTGCATTTTAACTTTTTGTTTCCTCCTAAATATAATGTAGCTTTATGGAGTAAATTCTCTGTAGTCAAAATTGATTTCTAGCAATGGTCAAATATAATAAGTTCTCACAAAAATATTTGTTGAAAGAATAACATTGTATTAAAATTACAAAGAAAGAAGTAGGTCAGGAAAAACCCTGTAGATCTGGGCTCTCAGTCTTACTTAACTCTAGGTCCTTGAACAGCTCATCCTCTTCTCACTAACATAGCAAGAAAGGTTGGGAAGAGCCAGTCATGTCTAAATTTCCTTTAAGCCCAAAACACAATTACTGTCAGAGCAAAGATATTTCTAGAGTACAGTTCAGATAACAGTCTATATGGCTATAACCAAATTTCAATAATGCAGAGAAACATCAAAATACCTATAAGGTGCTGATAAAATTAAACACCTCGGATAAATGGTAAAATGTTCCAAATAAAGAGACTCACCTGGTGCACAGATGGTATGGTCACTCGGGTCTGATGTGGTCCCTTCAGTCAACTGGCTTTTTATGTAGGGAACAAGCCCTGCCTCAAGGAAATGGGACATTCAGAGCTGCAGTGTCTTTATTCCTTCCCTGTCAGACATGATTCACCCCTAAAACCACCTGTTAACTCAGCTTTTATGATGAAATTATCAGTATGACCATCGTTTTGGCACTTACAGACAATTATGTCACCTTATGACAATTTCGTCAGGACTTCTCCTCGAACAGCACTCTTCGTATCCAAGTCCCTCCCTCCTCACTTTGTTTTGCTAATTATTTGTGAAGCACCTGACAGCTCCACAGCTGCATGAGTGTCTGAGCTCAGAACCAGCCAGTCATCCCCAGAGGCTTCTCTCACTGTGTCCCCTAAGCCATTTCTCTTCTTTCCATTTCCAAGTAGTACCTGATATGTAGCACCTGCTTGGAGCATTGAAAATTTTAGAATAAGTTAATGAGCAGATAGATGGATGGAGGGTATTTGTAAAGCAATACCGGAGGATGCTTTGAGAACTATGAGGAAGTCTCTTTTGAGGGATAAACTTCCTTGTGATGAGCCTCATGATATGAGATAGGAGAGGAGTAGGGACTCAGTAAGAGACAGATGTCCCTGTTGCTTTGCTCACTGATCTATTTCCTTCTCTGTTAGAGTTTAAATGGTCACCTTCCTTTAGAACAGCACCATGCCTGCAAGGAATCTTGTATCAATTGCATTCCTCTAGGCTTGAGTGTAATACTTTCCTTACTCAGAACCCTTCCCTACAACCCTATAAAGGAGTTTCAAGCACATCATGGTGTCCACATGATAGAATTCTCAGATCTAAGGCAATCTGCTTCCTGCTTCTACACCCTCCTTGCCACTAGAATGAGGACCTGGCTGACCTGAACCTCAGCTCAGAGGTTCCATCTCTGTACCTCCTGGACCCAAATCCCTTAATGCAAAGGGATCTCACATCTAATATTCTCTTTAGGTTTTGAGTTGGTGCATGCACTTGACTTGTGCTTTTCTCCCTGGTCAGCACTGTTCTTATTCTAGCTTTCGAAATTTCTCCTTTTATTTTCTGCTGTTCTAAGTCCACTAACTAGTTGTATGTAAAAGATTTTTTTACTGTATAGAGAGCTCAATTTCTTCACCAACAAGGCTGCATTAACCACATTGCTTTGGTAAGCTGTACACCTGCTGATTACAACTAACATCTCACCAGGGATGTAGCTCAGTTTGGCACAGTGCCTGCCTGGCAAGCTCAAGGTTGTGAGTTCGATATCCAGTACAAAAAAAAATACAGCTAACATCTCACATGCCTCTGACCATCACACTGATGTCCTTCTCATGAGAAGATACAGTTAATTTTCTTAATCAAATCCTGACCTTTGTTGAACCTATTGGATAACTTGATAACTTCTAAATGTTCCTACAATTCTCTCTGCCCCACATTTTAATCAAACACCACCATATGGCCTTATCTATGTAGGCTTGGAAGAAAGGCCTCTTGACAAAGTTGGTCTGTAGGACCATGATGCATACCTTTCTCTTTTTGATCCAAAGTTCTTATGATACTTCAGTGCATGACATTCATGGAAAACATTGTGTTCTTATGTGTGTACAACACAGAGGAGTAGGAAAGTAAATTCACATGGACCTAGATTTGACAAATGATGGCAGTGAAGGGAATGAGAGGATAATTCATATGAAGGCTTTCATTTTCAGGGAAAGGAGATGTGACATCATACCTTAACAAACTCCTAAAAGATACATAGATATGAATATCAGTTACTTTGATAAGGTCCAAAAAGGTAACTCCACCTTGAATAGCTATTCCTTCTTTTTCAGATTTCCCTCTTTCACATTCTAAATAATCTCCTTGCCCATAAGTTAAGTGTCAAATATAATATTGTAGAAGCCAGGTTATGACAGCATTGAAACAGGCACATAATTCAGGAAGATGTGTAAACAATCATCCAGCAGACAGAAATTAATGTAGAGCATAGAAAGTCAGATGCACTGACTGAAAGTTGGGCTGGCCAAGCTTTGTGGTATATGTCTGTAATCCCAGTACTCAGGAGGTTGAGGCAAGAGGAGCACTGTGAGTTCAAGGCCAGCCTGGGCTACATAGTGAGTTCAAGGTCAGCCTGAACTATATAAGGAGATACTGTTTCAATAAACAAAAACAACTGGGTGTGGTGGCCCACTCCTGTAATCTCAGCACTGGGGAGGCTGAGGCAGGAGGATCATTGCAAGTTGGAGACCAGCCTGGGCTGCAAAGCAAGGCCAAGGTCAGCCTGAACTGCATAATGAGACCCTGTCTCAAAAAGACATAAAAAAACAAAAACAAAAACAAAAAGAAAAACAAACAACAAAAACCCTCAAAATAAAATAAAAAAGAAAGAAAGAAAGAAAGAAAGTTGGACTTGATCTAAGTTTTTTCTTTTCACACTCTGGAAAATTTGCTGTGGTTGAGGCTTTTACTTAGCTCACTCCTAGAATATTTTATGGTGCTGCATTCCAGAAAGAAGTCTTCTGTGTTAAGCTCTATCTCAGTGAGATCAGGAGCTGAAGCTTCTTGAAGATGCTCCCTCTCACCACAACAGGCTTTCAAGAGAATTTGATGAAGTGCCATGAAAGCAATGATTCATTTGTCTTTGTGATGTTTTGGCCCTGCTAGCTTATGAGGCCTTTCTAGCCTTTGGAGATACACTATGCTGGCCAAGCAAAGGAGGTTTCAATGGAAAAGACTTTGGCAGATATTATAGGGGAAGTGGATACTGTGAAAAGATCAAATTGTATAATGGTGGGCAGGGACCAGGTGGGTATTGTAAAATATACAACATCCCAGACATTTGAAAGCCATCCCTCCAACACTAGGAAGAACATGTCATAAGTTAAGCAACTAAGATTCTAGGAGGTGAGGGTCAACAGTACTACTAACAGAACATCATGTCAGGTATACCTTTGAAATATATGGCAGAAAGAAGTAGTTGTGTTAATGAAGAGTCTCTCTTTTTGGTAAAGAAGAACAAGTTTATTTAATAATCTAGAGCCCTACTGTCTTATATGTAAAAGTAAATTTTCAGTCTCTAAAACCTACATTATGACATTGAGTTCCTTTCTGTCTTCCTATTTCCTCACGAGAAACTGTCTTTTAGTACAAAAACTCTTCATATGCCATTATTCAAAAAAAGGACCTTTTCTTATGCAACAAAAATATTACATAAATTAAAGGAAAAATAATTTAAGGAAGGCAGTTCAAATTTTGAAATCATGATACTGAAATCTTTTCTTTTGTTTTCCATCATGAAGTTCATTTTAACTGAACGGACACTGATAATGAGGAGAGAACCCCTCCCGAAGAATGGCCTATACACACTTTGAAATCAACATAGAACCATTCTCTCTCAGATGGAGACTATCTTGTTTGCATTTACTTTCACATTAATGTCATCTGCTTTTCTTCTCTATGATGTTTTCAGAATTATGTCTTATTAAAAAAAAACAAAATTTTCTTGTAGATACAATCTTTGTATCTTATTCCCACTACATGACTAGAAGAACAAAAATATCAATCTTTATTCTGTTTTCATATTTTAAATACAATCTTATTGATCTAATACAGATATGAGTCTCAAGAATTTTGGCTTAACCTCGTGGGGGACTTCAGACATATATGGTGAAAAGTGGGCTATTCCAAAACTGAGCAGGATCAGTTATTTCTCAAACTAAATACAAGTCACAAGAGGACAACTCAGAGAGTTTCAGGTAATGACAAACTCCAGAATTTCCCTTTTGGAGTATGCACTCAACACTGGATGTCCTGCTTAACGTCCCAGTTACAATAGATTGCTGGTAATAATGAAAATTTTGAAGAGATTCCAGTTCAAGGAAAACAATTCTCGCTATTCACCCAACAGATTATTGAGTACCTATAGTATATCAGGAAGTGTTCTAGACTATTAGGATGTGTCAGTGGATAGTAACAAAGGTCTTGGAACTTATGAAGTTCACATGACATAGAGGAGGATGGAAATAAATGATAAAAAAAGACTACGTAAATGACATATTACATGTTATGGGAAAAGAATAGTAGTGTAAGCGATTAGAAGCAGCAATAAGGTAAAGATTGTGGTTCTAACTCCTCTTTGAGAAGATTATGTTGGAAGAGACAGGATATATGGTGAAGACTGTTCAAGGTAGGAGAACATCTGATGTAAATACTGGAGTCTCCCTGGCCTGTTTCAGTGGGACTGAGGCTGAGTTGGAAAGGGGGTAAGGACTAAAGGAGAGGCAAGTCTGTCTTCAGATTTTGCTTCCTGCTGTCAGCCTTCCTTAGGAGATGCTGAATCATTCTTCATTCACAGACCCATGTGAGCTCTTTAGTCTGCAAAACCAATCATCTCTGAGTAAATTACCCTAAAGGAATGTCTATGCAAGTCCTCACGAGTTACTTATATTCCTTGAATTTTCTAGTTTGAAGAAGTTTGTACTTTGCAAAGTAAGGTTTAACTGTATAAGAAAGGACCAAACTCACATATAAAGTCCCTTTAAGAGCAAGAAGTTTACCAACAAAGGAAATGCATTTAACAATATAACGAAGGCCATTGAGCTATTCAAATTGGTTAGTATAAAACTGTGATTTTTTTCAAAAAAGTCTTAAAATAGTTATGCCATATATTCCAGTGTATGTTCACAAAGTAGTGAAGAAAATAAGATGTTTTTATGGAATTAACTGAATATTGGGGAAAATCCCCTTTGCCAGTAATTGTGTGGCACATGCCTTGTCTTCTTGATTATTATTTAAGGTCAAGTAAAATCCTTCAGTGACTTTCTGCCTAAAATCCTGGCCTAGAATTTATCATAGTTCCTTTCTTTAGTTTCTAAACTAATGAGGTGATCACCTATTCCCTGCCTCACTACAAACTCAAGGCAGGAAGGGCTAGCTAAATTGCCTGAGCCCAGAAGAGGATATCCAACCCACTTCAGGAAATGTGAGTGAGAAAGGAAAAACATCCAGAGGCCAAGAACACTTTCCAAAGAACAGAGTCTATGTTTTATAAGAGAATTTCTATCAGCCCCATAGACAGATAGGCTGCAACCCTGCTCAGAGAGATATCAGAATTTCTGTGGCTCAGATTCTAGCTATCTTCCTGTTTTTTTGTTTTTTTCCCAAGGAAATTTCTAGTGGGATTCTCCAGTCCCTGGTGCACTACTGCCAGTTGGGTTGTGGCAGAATTGGAGAGGTCTGGTTTTTTGATTTTCTATTTAGAGAACCAAGAAAGACCACACGGACAAGATATGATTAGAGAAATGTATGCTACCCAAAGACCCTAGACTTCATTGACTTCATTGGACCTATATGTTTATGTATAAAAAGAAGAAACAAACAAATACTGGCAACCAGAAGACTGGATTGTGTCAGAGCTCTTATTCTCTGTTATTCCAGGGCACACATGTGTAGTAGGGTGAGACCATGTGATCATGTGGTTGACATCTAGCTAATATAATATCATTAGGGATGCCCAGTATCCATGGAAGTAAGAGAAAGTGTGCATTCTCTCCTGCTTCTTTCCAGGTCTTAACAACACAATAAAATGAAAGGAGTGGCTGTTGAAGCCTGAGTCACAGAATGGAAGGAACCTGAGTTCTTTTAAACACACGAAGGACTATGGAATATGAAAATTAGAATTCTATTGTGTGAATTCATAGGCATTGAGGGGATTTTTGTCACAGAATATAATCTAAACTGACCAATGCACATAACATGAATAGCACGTTTTTCTTGACTTTTTTTGTTTTAGTGGTTAGGAACATGGATTACTAGGATGTTATAAAATATGTTAATTAAATAAATAAAATGATTATAGGAAGGACAATTTTAAGAGCTTTCAAATGGGATTTTCATTTTAAAGTAAGGTATCTTGGTAAAAATGGCATGATAAAAATCTCTTCATTAGCTAATTTATAACAAAGTATTTGTGAATTTTTTAAATTCACAAAGAGACAGGACACTGCAAATGCAATTAATGTCACACAATTATACATTTCAAAATGTTTACAAAATAAATTTTGTTACATACATTTTCCCCCAATAAAATATATTTTTAAAAAGTAACTTCAAACAATAGGAGCAACAGAAGTATATTATTTTATACTCATAATAGCTATGAGTCATCAGGCCCATGTCCCCACCCAAAATTGGCCTAGTTAGTTGTGATTTGTCCTGGAGTCATTCTAGATTTTTTTACCATGGAACTCAGGAGTAATGTGGAACCAGCTCAACTTGTATATATCTAACATATGCAAGGAATGTCATTCTCTCCTGCCAGTTTGATAAAAACTCATCACCTTGTACTAACTCATCGAATGATTTTTATCTTAGTTTCCAAATATGTCTGAGATCTTGCCAAACCTATCTGAAATGGCTGATCACCATGCAGATACTTACTTCCTGCCTCATATCTCTTATATATTATAGACCTTTCAACCCACTAAGAAATTGAGTTTGATAGCTACTATTGAAGTCTCTGTGACACTTTATATTGTCTTCTCTGCTGCTGGAAAAGGCTCTCTTATATCCCAACACCACTCCACAGAGCCCCATATACTCAGATGGTCACCCATGAAATGAAAACAATCAAGCTGTAGGAGAAAGTAAGGGTAAAATTATGGTAAACTGGACACTGATGCGATACAGAAATAGAATTTCTTGGCTATGTTAATTAAACATTCTAAATACAATTTTGAAAAATGGAGTGGCTGTCTTGATGCCATTAAAGTCTTCTTTCATTTCTGTGAATTTTTTAGCCTAATAACCTGCCCCTCTCAACTTTGTAACTAGTTATTTCTGTCACCTGGATCAGGTATTTCTAATAGTTGCTTAAAATTCACCTTCTTTTTGAAATTGCTGGATAAAGATGTTTCTGTGCAGTATTCTGGGGAAAGAAAGAGGAAAAAAAGAGGGATTGGAGAAGGAAAGGGAAAACACAAATTCTGTATACATTTTATGTATTGTAATTCCAAGAGATGACTATAAATCCTCAGGGTGGTGTGGGGAGCTCTGGGAATCCTCTTTCTCTTGTGCTGGTCCACCTGTAGGACTCCCTGAAAATGGTGGGCACCCAGCCAAAAATGACATATCCTGAGATGATGAATGTGCATTGTGCAGGTGACTATGAGAGTGTGTAGAAAGGTACAATGATTGTGTCTCCATGACACTGTGTGAACCTGTATGTATCAGGAGTAATTCAAAGGAAAAATAAAGAAGAAAAGCACAATATAAAGTTAAAACATGTAAGAATAATTCTTTCTTGTAATGAAGAGAAGATTTATGGGTAGAAAACTGAGGATCAGAGGTAGGCTGGGGCAGGGCCCATGAAACTCAGACGTGACTCAGTTAAGTGCAATAGGAAAGTCATACTCTAGGTGTGACACCCAATGTGACAAGTTCTGGGTACCATCACACAATTTCTAATTACTATTCTAGGAATATTCTGTACACGCACAGCCTCATACAAATATACAACACCAGGACTAAGTGAAGACATCAATACCAACTCCTCCCTGTGCATGTGTTCTGACTCACAATGAGAGGCCATGGAAAGGGAAAGATTCAGCCAATGACACAGATAAGAGTGAAGACATAAGTAATTTAATGTGACAAGGCAGAAACATGTTATATCTAATCCAGAATTCCTTTTCAAATGAATTGTGGGAGATTGCAGACCAGCGAGGAATGAAGATGCTCTGCTTAACTCAGAGGCTTACAGGATTCCTCAAAGTGTGTTGGGGGAAGCACATAAATTGAGAACACAAATAAGGCAGATTTTGGCTCAGGGTGAGAACATATTCATTACAAGATCTATGGACAATTAAGCAGACACAGAAGCAGAAGAGCAGGGGAATTCAGGAGCTGGTCATCATCTCCTACGTTGTGAACAGCATTACTTCTGCTTGGTCTTCAGTTGAGTAGAACCTGGAATAACTACTGTGGGGTTTGGCTCAGAAATCTTAGATTGGCATAACTCTGGGGCCTTGGTGTTTCCTGGCTCAGCAACTTTGCTGCAACCTGGCACAGTGGTCTTGGCATATTCTGGCTGAGAGACCGTGGTATATCCTGTTGCAGAGACGATGGTGTATCCTGGTTGAGGGGCAGTGGTACATCTCGATTCAGGGACCACGGTGTATCCCGGTGCAGGGACAGTGGTGCATCCCGGCTCAGGGACTATAGCATGTCCCACTACAGGGACAGTATTGCACCCTGGCTCAGGGACCACGGTGTATCCTGGTGCAGGGACAGTGGTGCATCCTGGCTGAGAGGCAGTGGCACATCCTGACTCAGGGACCACGCTATATCCTGAAGCAGTGACCGTGGTGCATCCTGGCTCAACAGCTGTGGTAAGGCAAGGCTCTGCAATCTTGGTGATTCCAGGTTGTGGAACAGTTGGGTGGCTTGGCTCCCTGGTGATGGGAACAAATGGTACTTCAGAGGGAGGCTGGCAGGGTTGTTTCGCCTGCTCCTGTTGAAGCTGAGGGGGAGGGACAAAGGGCTGCTTCTGCTGGTAGGAACTCATGCTTCAAAGGATGTTGGGCCTAAAGACAGAAAAGCTGATTAGTCATGTGGAAGAGTAAGGCAGAATCTCAATTTAATGACAAGAATCTCTCATTGTTATGTCCTTTCAGAAGTAAAATATTCTCTTTTCTTTCTTTCTGTGTTCTTACATTTGAGATGATAGGATGTTTTGATGATCTCTGCAAGGTTTCAAGGCAAAAGGCAAAGATGATTTGTTCAGGTGCATGTGAATGGAGCCCTTCTTTTCACTTTTTTCCTACCTGGTGCCTCTGAACATCTATGCACAATACAAACAACTCAGTGTAACAGCAGGCTCCTGTGATTGATGTGAGGGTCTAAGTTTTGATTATTAGGAAAAATGGTAGAACAAAAGGTCTATAATTACTCACTCATGTCTATCTTATAGAATGCCTTTGCTCAGGAAAATTCCTACACACTTCTCCCTGGGCTTACGTGATCTGCTTCTGAGCCTCTGTCACACTGTCCCTCGGGAAGGCTGTGCACTGACTCAATACTCATCCTCACAGGCTAATCTGTTGTAACCTTCCCCCCTGATGCCTCTGTCAGACTCCAAGTCACCTTCCTTATTATGCTTCAGGGGGTTTCCTGTCCTCCCTTTTCATATTTCCATGTTCTATACTCTAGGTTACCAAAGTACTTGCATGTTATTATATTCTCTGATGAATATAGATTCATAGAGCAAATTATTAAACTTTACAAGTTAAAATTATGTAGTGCAGCACCCTTGTTATTAACAGATCTCAATAAAATTGGAGAGACAATTAAATCATCACTAAGAATGCCCATGTTTTCCTCATAATGCCAGTTTGTGAAGAAATCACTGCCCTTCTCTGAGCTGCAGTCTCACAGCTATAAACCATGTAGAAAATAGATACCATTTACTTAGCACCCTTAAGTATGAGTTACCACTGCATTTATATATATCCTTAAATAAATATATTCTTACATGTGCAAAAGCTCCAATAAAATAAAATCACATGAGTGAATATGAAGAAGTTCCAAATGGGGACTCTTACCTTGGACGAATAAGTCCTCTCACCTCTGAGGTCTGGTGTGGAGTCTCTGGGCTACTGAGCTTTTATACAGAAAATGAGCCCTGCCTTAAGGAAGGAAATGGAATTTTGGAGAGCTGCTCTGCCCTCATTCCAGCTTTTGTGATGAAAAATCTGTGGCTTAACATTTTTTCATGCTTGCTGTGTGACAAAACTGTCACTTGTGTGTCCCCAGTGTGAACCTTCCTGATGTGGCTGTTAAGAGTAATAGGCCTCTGGAGGGGTAATGGATTAAATCAGGAGGAGTGCTGAACTGCTCAGACGAGAAATGTCTGTGCTTCTTTGACAAGACCCTAATTTTTAGCTTAAATACATATCTTTGGCATTTTAGTATACAAAGCAGATATAGAGATGAGCAAGTGGCATTTCTGGTTCTTCTGCGAGGCCATGTGGAAGGTGGCAATAAATAAATAAGTTGTCATGGCCCACCCTTGGGAGTGGAAATGAAAGACCAACATGTTTTCTTTGGAAGTGTCTTCACTCTGGATGAGTCTATAAAGATGCCATGTTAACTTGCTTTTAATTAAAATTAAAAATTATTCGACACATACTTGTGCACACTTTGAGGCACAATATGATGCTTTTTATTCATGTGTATATTGGGTAAACATAAAATTAATGTATGCATCACCTTAAATTTTTATCACTTCTTTGCAATAAAGAAACTAAAAATTGTCTCTTCTCACTATTTTGAAATATATGATGCATTATTGTTAACTATTTTCACCCTACTGTGCTATAAGACACCAGAACTTATTCAGCTGATGTTACTATAAAATTATCCTTATCCCCTTACCTATCTCCTCTTCCCTAACCCTACTAACCACTGTTCTACTCTCAACTTTCATGAAATCAATTCTTTTAGATTCTGCATGTGAATGAGATTATGTGAAATTTGTCTTTCTTTGACTGACTTGTTTCACTTATCATAATAATTTTAGTGCAATCCATATTGTCACAATTACAGGATTTCTTTTTTTCCTTTTCTTTTTTTGTCATCTAGTATCCCACTGTGCATACACACCTCATTTTCTTTATTCATACATCTGTTGATGGATAATTAGATTGTTTCATATTGTAGCTATTTTAAATAGTACTGCAATAAGCATAGGTGTGTGGGTATTTCTTCAATGTACTGATTTCATTTTGAGTACATGCACAGTAGAGAAGTTTCAGAATCACAAAGTACTTCTATTTTTAGTTGTTTGAAAGACTTTCACACAGTTTTCCATAATGACTGTATTAATTTATATTCCCAAAAAACAATGTCTAAAAGCTTCCCTTTCTTTGCATCCTTCCTGGAATTTGTCATTTCTGCCTTTTTGATAATAAGCATTTTTACCTGGGAAAGGCAGTAATCTATTGCAGTTTTAGAATTATTTTGATGGTTAGTGATCTTAAAATATTTTTCATGTGTTTGTTGAGATCTTCATTTGAGAAATGTCTACTCAGGTTTCTAACCCATTATTTTAATTGGATTTTTTCCTTTTGTAATTGAGGCATTTTAGATTCTAATAAATTCTTAATATTAATTCTTTGTTAGATATATGCTTTAAAGTAATTTTCTCGCATCTATAGTTGTTTCTTACCAATATTGTTTCGTTTGCTGTGCTTTTAGTTTGATACAGTCCCATGTGTCTGTTTTTGCTTTTTTTTCCCTGTGTTTTGCATGTCATATCCAAAAAGTGATTACCTGTGACAATGTCATGAAGTATATGCTCTATTTTTTAGTAGTTTCATAGTTTGGAATCCTATATTTAAGTATTGAGTCAATCAATAGTTGATATTTGTAATTGGTTAGAGATAGAAATCTAGTTTTATTCTTCAGCATATGCACATACAAGTTTTCAAGCATCCTTTATTGAAAAGATAATCTGTCCCTTCTTGTGTATCTTTTTAGTTCCTTTATTAAAAATCAATTGGTGGTAAATACATGGAGTTATTTGTGGGCTCCCTCTCCTTCTCTATTGGTCTATATGTCTGTTTGTATATCAATCTTTTTTATTATAGCTTTGTAGTATAGGAAAAGTGAGACTGACAGCCAAGGAAATAGATAGGGTAAGACATCAGTAAGATTTCTGGTAAATCCTGACTAGAAATAGTTAAACTTCTGCCGGAATAAACAATTAGGAGAAGCAAGGAGAACCAATAAGCAACTAGACACCAGGTTCCCAGTTAAAGTTAGTCACCCTTCCCCACCTCTAGTTACAAAAAAAGACAAAATGGGAAGGGTGCTACATAATAGAAAATACACTTAGTATGCAAAATATGTATACCCACACCCAGACACAAACACACACATGCACACACACACACACACACACACACGTGAATACATATATTCATGGCACCTTGGTCAATGAATGTGTTCTTTTTCCAAGCCATTTTGCAAACAGAAGTGTTTGGCAAAATTTTGTTTTTGTTTGAAAACTCTACATTGGATGACAAACATGACCACAGCCATCTTTCCTGCATGAACACAAATGATTCTTTTCTAGAATCATGGAACGAATTAAGTTTGTGAACCAAATACGTATCTTCTCTCACTATGTTTCTGTACTAAGTGTAAACATTTCCCTTTACTTAATTGTTAACTGGCTTTGTGTGTAAGGCCCACTACCATAAATTTCAGAGATAATAAAGGATGTCAGTCGCCAAATTATGGGTCTTAGGGCCTGAAAGAGCTGATCAACTTGCAACAAATTTCAGAGGGGAGAATCCTTTTTGCTACACACACACAAAAAGGGGCTGAGAACAAGGGTCCTTGACTACCTGCTCTGGGATCCCTACCTTGCCTCCAACAATGTAGCTGTCTCTCTTTCTTTTCTCTCCCCTCTCACATAAAGTGATTTTGTTTTTCTTTGTAAACCTGTATTTCTAATTCTTTGTAAGTATAAGTTCATGATTCCTGGTGAGCTTCAATGTAACTGCTATACACACTCCTGAACACGAAGACGGTATATTTTGAACTCTGGTAATGTGATGTCTATAGCTTTATTCTCTTTGCTCAAGATTCCTTGGCTTGGTGACCTTTGTGTTTCATACAAATTTCAGAATTTTGTTTTGTTTCTGTAAAGAATGGCACTGATTTTTTTGTTTGTTTGTTTGTTTGGCATTGATGTTTTGATGGGTACTGATTGGTTTGGTAGATCACTTTGGGTAATACAGATATTTTGACATTATTAATTCTATCCCAAGGGCATGAGATAGTTTTCTATCTATTTGTATCTTTCTCACTTTCTTTCAAGTTTTGTTTGTTTGAGACAAAATTTCAGGCTGACCTTGAACTCACTGTGCAGCCCAGACTGGCTTAGAACTCAGACTTGTGGCAATCTTTCTGTCTCAGCAAGTCCTGGGATTACAGGTGTGCACCACCACACCCAATTCATAAATATTTTGTGGTTTTCATTGTACAGGTCTTTCACTTCTTTGGTTAAATTTATTCGTATGTAATTTATTTCATTTTATTTTATTTTTGTTCATATTGTTATCCACGCCTTTTCTTCCTCCTCTCCTCTTCTTCTCCTCCTCCTCTTCTCCTTCTCCTTGTTTTCCTCCTCCTCCTCCTTCTTCTTTTTTCTAGACAGCTCTCGTTATGTGTCTAGGATGACCTATTTCTATTTTTTGCTTCTATTTTTAATCAAATTTTTTATTTTCTTCATGCATTTTCTCAAGTTTTATTCAATTTTTAGTTGTATATTCTTGAAGTTCACTGAACTTTTAAAAGCACATTATTCTAAATTATTTCTCTAACCATTCAAGAATCTCTCTTTGAGGTCCATTTTGGAGCTTTGTTAGATTCTTTTGGAGGTGTTACAATTTGACATCTGTTTATTCCTTTATTCTTTGCATTGACTACTCATTTGTAGAAACAACCAATGTTTCCATCCTTTTTGAGTATTTTTGGAAGTAACAAAACATCACCGTTGAGACTAGCCTGTGATTTTGGCAGGATTGGTAGTTAAAGCCTCTGCTCAGGCAGGGCTTGCTTTCTAGTTTTATTAATGCCTGAGCTTTTGCTTTTGCTTTGAACTTAGGTGGGTCAGCTGGTTTTCCTTCTGTTGTTTTGCAAGACCACTAATTGAGCTTGCCATTTGCCTTGGATAGATCATGAAATTGCCTGTTATCCAAAGTGCCTCAGAATGTATTTCTTACCCAGAATTTACCTTATCAGTTCAAGTGGGCTGTAGAATGGTCTGTCTTGATTACTTTTCTCATTGCTGAGGAAAAATACTTGAAACCCAAAGTTAAAGGAGGAAAGGTTTATTGTAGCTCAAAGTTTGTAGAGGGTTCAGTTTATTGATAGTTGGCTCCAAGTCAGGGCGGCAGAGGGGCATTATAGAGGAAAAATAGTTCATGGCAGGCAGAAGGCAGAAAAGCTATGAACTAGTAAGCAGCAAGCAGTGATAACTATAACCTTCTCTCTGTTCCTTATATTCTATCCAGGATGAGACAACCGTAATCGTAGCATTATACCATGCATCGATCCCAGCATCACACACTCTAGATCCAGCCACCTCCAAAAGGCTTCACCTTTGACTACATGAGGCTTTGGGGGATATCCAGATACAAGCCATAACAGTAACTGTGGTTACATGGATCAGGACAGAGAGTTAAAAGTAGTAAAAGTACTAAGTTATACACAGTACAAGTACTAAGCTGAAATGTTCCCTGTTCTTAGGAAGAATCTGAAAGTGGACTTTGAGGTTGAGTCAAACATTGATTAAACTCCTAGATGTAGCAGAATCAATGACTTATTTTTGTTCTAGTTTGTAACTTTGTGCTTAACCCTGGATGAGGCCTGAAAAGGGTCTTTTGAGTCTGCAGGAAGTTCTGTTTAAGCTCCCACCTGTGGCCTTCTAGTTGGTAAAATTTACTATGAGCATTGTCTCTCTCTCTCCTGGGCTGGGTCTGGAGGTTCAGCATCTAAGGATCCAAGACACATAGCACTTTTTACCTCTTCTAGGAGTGACCAGATAGGACTTGTGGGAAGCTCTGCTATTATCTGTTATCTCTAACCAAGTGCCACCACTGACAGGAATGCTCTACTTTCACTAAAATCAGCATGCTAGTATCTGTGAACTTTGCTTCCTTGTTTTGTTTGAATCTGGCCCTATGTGGCCTCCTATGTTCTGCTTGAGAGAGCTTTCTGGAAAGCATCTCAGAAAACTAGGTAAGCTGAGAGATCTGCCTGTTCTCCATGTCTCTGGTGGGATATGAGAACTTTAAAAATTTCTCTATATGTGATAGTATGCTGACTTTGTAGAGGAGAAGCATGATGTTGTTCAAGGTAGAACTTTCTCTTCATGGAGATTTTAATTCAGTTCTATGGAACATTGTAGATGGCTCAGTGTTATTCCTTGATCTGGGAAATTTGACCAAGATATTATTGTCTGCAGACAGTTGCTAGTTGCTCTTTCTATAGAGGAAGCAAATATTGTGTTCTCTTCTTTAGTCATATTTGTGACACCACTCTTTTTTTAATTTTTTTTATTTTAAAGAGAATAAAACAAAACAAAACAAAACAAAACAACACAGAACAGAACAAAACAAAACAAAGCAAAACGAAACAGAATAGAGCCAAACATAATATAGCATTTCAGAACAGAACACTGAAAGCTATATAGGTTTTCAAAACATAACAACAGGAGATTAACAATGGTTACCCTAGTGTCTCTTGCTTTCTTCAAAATGATTGTTAATACATTTACAGACTATAAACTCAAACAAAACAAAGTAATATAAAACCAGATATAACAAAAGAGCATTACAGGCCTTGAAGTCGGACAATAAGAAACCAGCAATGGATACCATAATGTCCCATTTTTCAAAAAAGCTGTTCCTATCTTCTGTGACACCACTCTTATGATGCTATGCTGACCAGAGGTGATAGATATCATACAAGATGGACAATCAGGATGGATGGAATTTGACCAAAATGGTGGCATATTCCTACTTGAAGATCCTGCCTTTCATGATGTCTATTTTCTCTAGGTAATACCCAAAGAAGAGAGTTCTTATTCTCTGATTTCACACACTAGTCATTTCCTCTATTCATAAAAAGAAGAAAGGACCTGAAGTCACTAAACAAGAATTATTTGAATATATGCTGTGGGCATAGCCCATAGACAATCCAAATATCCCCAAGTCAGGTATGTGGTTAGCTTTACAGTTCCTTTGCTTTTGCTGTGTAACCTCCCTTTTACCTGATACCCCAGGCTCAGCCATCATCATCAGCTCCTTTCACCTGCTTCCCAAAACCAGTAATTGTGCTTTATCTCCATGCACTACTTAGTTACAGCAGGTGCTCAGTACATGCATTCAATGAACAATTATTATTTGTATTAATACATCTCTAGATTTATGGGAGAGAGACAGGAAGGGGGTAGGAAGAAAGGAAGAAAAGAAGAAAAGAGAGAACTATATGGCAGCTTCTGGAAAGTGATTCACTGTCTTATGACAGGTTTATGGTATGTGATGCAAAGCAGAAATATTTCTTTTGCCTTCCCCACCCATCTCCTTCCTTCTCCACCAGTATCTGATCAGCCACCTCCCTCACTGATGCACCAAAGCTGTAGTTGCTAGTGTGACAGTGGCTTTCTTTGGGGGTTTAGTAGAGGTTATTCTCCTCATCAAAACCATCTCTCAATAGTCTCACATACCAGGAGCTCAGGCCAAATCCTGGTCCCATATCTGGGTACTTGTCTCCTAAGGAACCTGCCTGGTTCCTGAGCCCATGTCCTCCATCAGATTTTAACCCTGACTGGGGAACTTCTTGTATCTGTTTATGGGTGTTACCAGACACCTCTCTAAGGCCCAGGCTGATCTGTTAACTCAGCTTGGAATCTGGGTCCCTCTCAAGTTCATCCTTGAACAGAGTTACAATTAAAATACTGCATTCCCTTAATGCTCAATTTAAAATGAGGCAGAAAGCAATAAAGTACTTAAAACAAGCATGTTTCCGAGAGTTATCAGCTCTCTACTATTAAGATATAACAAGAAGGTATGGTTGTATAAGAAATTCCTTTTACGTTTTCTGTCTCCTCTTCCTAAGTGAACTCTCTGCTACCTTTCTGGAAGTGGTGCCTCATTAATTCCAACAAAAGCCTTCCTGGCATCAGCTATTGAACTTCTAGCTTTACTCCAATCCTGATATTCCTGTTTGTTTGGTTAGGTTTCTTTCCGCCCTTCCAAGAAGCTTTATTTCTTCATTGATATTGTTGGGTGTGGCAAAGAATTTGGCTTTTGTGTCAGAGAGGATAAGTCCGATGGCTTCTCATGGTGAGTCATACCTCTCCAGGGACTTCAGTTTTCCCACTGGTTCCCTCTCCTGGTGGCAGGAGACTGCTACTGTTCCACCATCATTTGGGGATTTTTTTGAGACCTCTTTGTGGACAGTTCTAGCTACCTAATTGGGAGTGTGAGCAAATCTTTTTTGCTGCCTAATGAGCATCCACACATTACCTAGGAGGCTACCTATCTTTTCCTGACTCAGAAGTTCTTTAATAATACTGTTTGCAATGTACATAGGACTTGACTTTTTAATGCTCATATGGACATTTACAGTGCAGAATAATTTCCTGATGTCCCTATTTTGCCAGTGGAAGCTTGGTGCTGATAGAAAATATTTTTTACTTTATTCTTAAGGAAAACTCTTCTAAGACACATCTTTTATGTATTCTCAGATAATCAAGTTTCGGTTACTCTTAGTAGTTAATGTCTCTATATCATCTTCATTTTTTGGTTTTCCTTTTGACCAGTTTCACTCCTAGGATTATGTTTGCAAAAATCCTACATGCACATTAGATTTTGCTTCAAAATCTGTGGCAGAGGAATATTAGGCTAAGATAATATTTTTGTAAGTTGTTGAAGTTAAACTCATGTAAATTTAAATTAAATTATATAACGTTGGAATATTAAATATAGACTCTCATCATAACCAAACAGAATGTCTGTTGCTACAGAATATAAACAAAAGAGAATGAGAAAGTACTGTAAATATTTCACTGCAAAAAAATCAAGTATAAAAAAAGGAATGCAATAAATGAGGAAGAAAAAAGGTATGACATATATCAAACCTATAGCAAGACGAAAAAATAAACCCCTCTTTGTCAAAAATTATTTGAAATGCAAGTAGATTAAATTCTCTAGTCAAAAAATAGAGGTCAAGGGTAAGGGCCCTTTCTTAGGTCTCCATATCTGGAAAATGGTTCTAGATTATAACCATATGTGTGATTAAAATCTATATATGCATGTTTGGTAAAGTACTTGGGACTACTGTGTACAAAGCTCACACTCAGTTGCATGACATTCAAACTTTATATATGTCTTGTGGTGACAATTTATGATAAATAGTAGAGTTAGCTGATTTGTAAATATCTTTTTGTTATAATTCATAAAAAAGATAGATTCTGGATTTGGAGTTGTACACCATGTCTGTGCAGTGTGTATAAGAACTTTTCATTAGATTGGTAGCAGAAGGGCAGAAGGAAGAATAAAACATGCATATGCTAAAAGTTCAGATTTATTTTGGTGACTATCACTGATATGTAGGTGTTTTCTAGTTGCACATAGGAGTACATTAATATTTCTATGGGAACATACCTTTTGGTCACTATCTTAATAGTAGAAATCAGATAACTCTCAGAAATATGCATTATTTAAGTATTCTGTTGCTTTATGTCTCATTTTAAATTGAGCATTAGGCAATGAAGTATTTTAATTGTAACTGTCAATATAGTACATTTATCTAGAGACCTATTGCCATTTTTGTTTTTGATGAAATTATTCTCTTTTTTAAAAAGGTTGAATTTTTCTAACTTGGTTACCAAAAAATAGTATTGCAACTGTGGGATTTTGAATTGGTGGATATTTATGATACGTGAAAAAACAATCAAGGCACGCACTAATATATAGATAGATAACTATACTACTAATATCTGTTAGTTCATGAAAAAGAATAGTTTGTGCTTTCATTGTTTGATTGTTTGATCATTTTTTCATGCCTAAATCTTGTAATCTGAACAACTACTTTGAAGATAATATGTAATATATTAATTAGTGTTAATTTCCTATTATTTTGTTTTGAAATTCTGTATCAACCTTTTTCTCATTTGGTCGTTGGTTTGTTTTTAAAATAAAAAAATGGCAAAAAAGACTCAGTCTTTCAAAATGGTAAGTTTTGTATGTACACAAAAGATCTAGAAGCACACATCCAACTGAACTGCTTATGACTGTGAATAACTTTGTTCTTTGCTTCTTGTGTTTTTTTTTCTTCCTGTTTTAAAACATAAAGGTTACTTTAAAACTTGGAAAAATAGAGATTTGTACAATGGATAAAAATAAGACAAAATGTGGTATAGCCATTGTGGAAAACAAGATGATGGCTTCTTTAAAAATTAAAAATAGAGTTACTATGTTATCCATCAATTACATATCCAGGTATATACCCCATCCAGTGCAATTCAACCCAATTAAATCTATTCTCACTTCTTTAGTTGGAACTTTTCCATCAGAAAATTGTAGAGTGATTAGCTTTCAAATAGAACACTGTCTTTCTACATCAGAACTGCCATCTGTAAAATGAGTCACTTTTTACTGGTTAGTAGAGAACTGTTTGCAGGCTACTGTCCATTTGGCAGTAGAGCCTGACAGATCCCTGGTTGGTGCTACAGTTAGCTCTAAATAAACATAGCGAATTCCTCCTTGCATTCTTTGTGTGGCACGTTTGTTTATAATAAGTCTTTTCCATTTCAATTTTTATTATAGAACTCATCCAGGCAATGCCTTTCTTACTAGAGTATTTCTTCATAAAAAGAAAATTGAATCATGGGCCATGTAAAGTTTTTGAACAGTGAGTTTATATATGCTAGCACTCCAATTTCTGACATGTCATCAATTAAAGTGATAATCTCTTTTGCCTACTCATTATTCTATACTTTTTCAAATTAAAAACTTACATGTGCTTAGGAAAATCAATTCGTACTGACTATAGGATGACTTATATATCTTCCATTTTATAATATTATAAATAAGTAGGGTTCATATTCCTCAGAGAGAATATTCATGCCAGTGGTACATTCAAGTAAAGGATATGTAGCCATTTCTTGCAAAGTTGGTTCAAATATTTCTATTTTTATCCAGATGTTCCCCTGAATCTCATAAACCATGCAAACCAATAATTTCCCCCATATATTGGCAACCTAATTGGAACTTTACCAGCACGTTTCAGAAGCATAGTGTCTGGGATGCATGTGTTTAAAAACCCAGAAAAATTTACTCCCTACTCTGGCAATTTTATCCACATATATGCATATGGAACTAAGTCCTGACAAAGACTGCCTCTGTTTTGGCTTGAATATGGTATGAATGTATAACCCAAGGTTCATATTTAAAAATTTAATCCTCATTATAAAGTATTGAGAAAGGAAACTAAATTTGACTATGGTGTACAGAGCAGGGCCTTTGGAGAGGTGATTAAGTTTACATAGGTCCAGAAGGTGAAACCTCCATGACTGAATCCTGATGACTTTATAAGAAGAGGGCTAGAGGTTATAAGATACAAGTTTACATACATGATCCTTATCTTCTGCAATGTGTTACTTGGCACCACTCTGGGGCTCTGCCACTGTAAAGACCATCACCAGATGTGACTCTTCGATTTTGTGCTTCCAGAGCTAGGCCTAACATAAAGCTCCTTTCTTTCTAAATCATTCTGTCTGTGAGGATTGTGTAATTAGCAATAGAAAACAGACTGCTAACTCTCTTTGATCAAACATTAATCAAATTCCTCTGTGACTTTTCTTTGACTAGGATAGAACCTTGGACCTCATCTTTGCTGGGACTGCTGGGTTTAGCAAGCCAATTTTTTTTTGAATTTTTTAAATTTTATTTTAAAGATAGTAAAACCCAACAAAACAAAGCAGAATAAATCCAATCAAAACACAGCAGTGAAATTGGTACAGAACATCAAAGCAGGGTAATAGGAAAACAACAATGGCTACTCTAGTATATCTTGTTATCTTCATAGCAGTTGTCCATTCCATCAGATATAGCAAAACCAGACCAAAACAAAATGGAATAAAACCAATCAAAACAGAATAAAAAATAACAAAACAAAACAGTGAGAACAATACTAGACTTCAAAAACAAGAGAGAAAAAAATCCCCCATATTTGCCATATTGCATACTGTTATCCTCCCTATAGATGCTCAGACTGCTGGCCCCATGCCTGTAAATTCAACCAAACAATACAATCCTTCAGGTGCTTTTTGTACCTCAGTTGCTACCAGCTCAGGTTAACCTCCAACACAGCTGGTAGCTTATGGGGTGAGAAGGTTTGGTGATTCTCAGCCTACACATGGGTAAGCTCACTGGAGGCACATGGTCTGCACAGCTTACCAGAAAGGCTGGCTAGTTGGTTCATTGATCAGCTCCACCCAGTCCCAGCATGGCCGATTCTCGGAAGTTTCTATCTGACTTTTCTTTTTCTTCCTGGGCCCCACTTGGTCTAGCAAGCCAATTTAGAGAGAATCCCACACTCTTGAGATCTGATCATCCTTGACATCTACTCAAAGTCCTTATACCTCACCCTTGATATCTGATCATTCTGGCTGGCTCTCAGCAAGAATTCCATTAACATGATTTAGAAAAAATTTATTCTTCCCTTGTTGTCACTTCTTCCATGTACAAACATCACCCTCAATTATGCTTCTTCAGCATAAATCTTCAGATTCTATTAGTCTATTCAGCATTGAGTCCAGTTCTATTATGAGGTTCTTTCCCACCTGTTTCAATAGTTTCTACATAAAGTCTGTTTTTTTTCTATTTTTAAATAGCTCCAGTACTGACAGTATGTGATACCATGACGTTACTAGGATCAGATTCATCACTGGAACTCTGAACTTCAACCTAGGACCCAATGCATATACCTTTGAACCCTTTTTCCACACTTCTAAGTGACTGGGCATCCAACTCTGAGCCAGTGTTCCAGATGGGAGTTCATAGAAGCACAGTGAAGACATTGAATCTTCAGCTGTGAGTGTATTTCTGAGACATCTTTATTGGAAAGGGAACTATGGAGCCAGAGTAGCTTCCTGAATTTTTGTGAAGATGCTGCTTTTTTTCTACTCACTCTTTTGCTCTTATGGGAAATTCTCAATCCACTGAATCTACCTGCTTGAGGCCCTTCTGACTATATGCTCCACCAAATTTGCCCCTTTCTTGTTGTGTGATTTTACTTCACAGGCCTTTTTGAGAAATGAAAGGTCTGTCCTAACTATCTCATCTAAAATCTCTCCTTTCCCATTCACCTCTGTTCCTTCTTCCTCTTTTCACCACCATCAATCTTCCCCTCAGCTGTCCTGAATCCTTTGCTGTGTTCTCCTGCAAGTCACACCTGCTTGCTTCATGCACCCTGCCAGACTCTGCAGATTTCAGCTTTCTATAGTCATTTGTGCCTTAGACTCCCACTCCCGTCAGAGACTTTCAAAGAACTCAAGGACCCCAAAGAAACTATCTACTGGGAAAATGAAAGTTTTAAAAGTTTCCTGTACAAATATTGGTTAAAAGTTTTAATGTTTCTATTGAGTAGGTAACCTCAAATTTTCCCATTTGCCGGAAACACTATTCAGATAAAAACTTAAATTAGATATAACTAATCATTTTTTCCTGTATGTTGTTTAAATTATGATGGAGTTACATCCTCATAAACTCCATTGTAAGATGGAACTATTGTGAGTTGATAGTGCATTTAATATACTTTACCTACTGAATATCTGTTATGGTCTGTATCTCAGCACCCCAAGCCTCATGTAGTCATGGAAGCGACTGACTCTAGCCTTTGTGATTGACTCATTGTCTAGTGCTGGGATTGGCTGTGTGAGTCCTGCACCTGCCCAAGGGTGGAGCTGACAATGTAAGGTCCGAATGGGCGCATATTTCTCTATCTTTTGTGTGGTTTGCTCTTACCGCTTGCAGCTGCCATGATTGGCTGCCCCTCAGCCACACCACCCTGCCTTGGAACCAGCTGAGTATGGACTATAAGCCCCAAAACTGTAAGAAATAAACCTCTCCTTCCTTCACTTTGGGCATCAGGTATTTTGTCTCAGCAATGAGAAAAAGGTAACTAAGACAATATCCTAGCTTAGCTAACATAGGGCCTTCCAGATAATGGGTTATTACTCTTGTCATGTGTTTAACTGGGCACTGTCTGCTACTGCCTAGCATCTTAAGAGTATCACACTGCATATTGTTAGGCCAGAAAAGAATCAAAATTCAAAGTATGTTTTTATGGAATGTGTGTTGCTTTTCCACCATCATAAAGATGAAAGATCACAAGTTGAACCATCATAAGTTGGGGGTCATCTGTACTGTTCTGTGTTTACCCAACTCATGATAAAAATTTTAAAATGAAAGCTACAAGTTGTCCACCTATATTCATAGGCATGATGTTCATGTACATTCAAACATGTATTTATGTTACGTGTTTGTGATTTTTTTTTACCTTCAGATGATGTCACTCAAGTAATAAAACACCAAAAGCAGCACCTTTCAAAGTGGATTAGAAATAAATGTTTGTGTACTGAATTATTCCTAAAACTCCCAGAAATGTTGAAACTAACAAATATTACCCAAGTTTACATGATTTGAATAGATCTTTGATAAATAAGACTATTTTGGCATCACTGGTTTAAATAAAAGTAGACATATATTCTGAGTTATCAGTATATGATTTTATTCTATCTGGATTTACTAGTCAAATAAAGTAATATATTTACTAGATATTTAAGATTATATAAATTATTCATTCAACATAATAACAAATGTACAAGAAAAGATGCGATAAAAATGAATTGCTTGATGTCCATTACTTCATTTGTGTAGGAGCAGCGCTCTAAATAAAACGTGTTTAACTTTTAGGATTTGCTTTTGTGACACTTACCTCATATACATGGTTTTCAGTAATAGTTAACAGGAAAAAAATTGAAATACTGGCTAACTTTGTTTATTGCTTTGTAGTGTTTATTCCAAGCAAAATAATATCATCCTAAAAATAGTTTCCAAGATATTCTTGGTAAGCTGCAACTTTACAGTTATGCTAAATTATATGGAATAACCTTGCTAAGCAAGTCAAACTATTGAAATATTAATTACTAAGCATAAACTCAATTTTTATTATATATTTTGACATGCTATACAGGTACTTGATCTGTTCATAAACATTTTTTTTGCCACACTGAAAAAAATGTACTATGAGAAAACATATAGCTAAAAACCTGTGAGATGATAAACTCACGCATTCTGCTAGCCTGCTACAGAATCCTGGTATGTGACAGACAGGTCATGATTTCCTACTTCCTAGTTGACTACTAAACCAGAGTAAGTAGATTGTCTACTTCTACTTTCTCTGTAAAAGAAAGACTACTAATGATAAAAACATCACTTATCTGTGTAAAGAACATACTAAAAATTCTGAGGATGAAGAGAAGTAACTTTGCATGAAAAGTATTTGGGGAAAGTAGGATGTACTTTGGAAAAGGAAAAATTAACAATTTTTAAAGGTCGTTAAGGGATAAAAAAAGTAATCTTATCCTAAATTAAAAAAAAAGAAAAATAGAGGACAGAGGATAAAAACCAAATGGGTGTAAAAATTTATGGAAGGTTTTGGAAAATGGAACCTTGAAAAAAGAATCTTGTTTTCTTTGTTGAAAGCTGTTAAAAGTTAACGAATTTACTTAGAAATTTTTTTAAAGAAGGGACATTGAAATCAAAATGTAGCCAGGGGTTTAGCTCAGCGGAATAAGTGCCTGCCTGGCAAGTGCAAGGTACACTGATGCGACTAGAATTTGGTTTCTCTCTGTTAAAGAAATCTAATTTTCTTGCTTATCGGTCTGCTCCCAATAAGCGATTGTAAAAGGCTTTCCTTTTCCTATTGTGTTGCTCACCTAAGGAAACAATGATTCTGTGTCTTTTCAGAATAATTTCTTGTGCTGTTAGCCTTTGTTATATCTTACTTAAGAGAAACAAGTTTTCTCACTTTCAAAAGAGCTAAGTTTGTTTTTCTACCATTGTTAACCTTGTGATTATTTCTACTGTCTTTTCCTATCACTTCTATTAAATACATAGCTAAGTATTGTTTCATAGTAATATACAATCTAGTCAAATGGACAGAACTTTTGACATTTTTGACAACTCTGACGTACCGAAATAAAACTTGAAATGAAATCTTGATATCGAATTGATTAAGTGCCCTATGAAACCTCAAAAAATTGTTTTCCCCTTTGAGAGGGGAGATATCTAAAAATAAGGATTTTGATATTTGAATTGTGTGAAAAAGTTGTTAAATAAGAAATGCTTAGTCTTAACAAGAGACACTAGAGTAACCATTGTTGATTTCCTGTCGTTATGTTTTGAAGATCTGTATTGCTTGCAGTGTTCTGTTCTGATATGCTTTGTTGTGTTTAACTCTGTTTGGTTTTATTCTCTTTAAAATAAAAAAAAAGAAATGCTTAGTCTTTCCTATCCTATATTTGTAAGGTAAATGTTATTACTATGAGTATTTCAGAAATTATACGAACTTCATAGAAATTTATCAACTTGTTATGTCTGATATTTCCTGGTATATGCTACTCATAAATTTAGTCATTATTTTACATGTTGTATGCTGCAAAGACATCCAAATTTTCTTGTCAGTTACCTTGCAATGAATTCTCTAACCACAATCATTTCAAGCCTGTCCTTCACAGATAGTTTTGGTTTTATTTTGGTTCTTTTGTGAAAATGTTTTCTATTAGTTACAGAGTATTGAGCTTCATCTTTAGTAAAATGGTATAATCTCAGACACTTGAAAAGAATTATAACAGATACTCTGAAATACAGGCTTCTAATGGAATTGCTTAAAAACTGTTGAGAACAGTCCGTTGGACTGAGTAACAATTATTTGAACTTTAGTGGAGAGGCTGATTGTTTTATAAAAAAATTTCAAAAAGGTCTATTTAGTTATTTTCATTCTTGCTGCACTTATATATCATATTAAATAAGAAGACATTACAGTTATTTTGCAAAGAAGAATTAAAAAGGGAAGTGGCCACAGAACTAAATTGTATGCATGATTGGAAAACTATAGCACACCTTCAAGGGTTATTAGATTCTGGTCTTATTTATTGTCTGAATTTTTTCATTTCTTGGTAAACTACATTTTACTTTCTATTTTGTTATCTAAGTATAAATGAGGAAGATCTTACGTCTTGTATATTTTTTTCACTCTTTAGCAAATTCTCAACTCTGACTAAAACTGTCATTGATCGTTCTAATTTTCTCCCATTCTCCTGACTTGGAGTCCTTGAGGACTAAAATGTTACTATCCAGATCATTGAGGGGACTATAGACTGTCTAAAGACCCAATCCAAAAATGGGCATCTGAGATGAAAACACACTTCTCAGCTGAACAAATATGAATGGCAAATAAATACATGAAAAAATGTTCAGTATCATTGGTCATTAGAGAAATGCAAATTAAAGCAACTCTGAGATTTCATCTCACCCCAGAAAGAGTGGCCAGGATCAAGAAAACCAGCAACAATAAATGCTGGAGAGGCTGTGGGGAAAAAGGAACCCTTCTCCACTGTTGGTGGGAGTGCAGACTGGTGCAACCACTGTGGAGGTCAGTCTGGAGGTTTCTCAAAAAGCTAAGACTGGAAGTCCCATTTGACCCAGCTATTCTGCTTCTGGGCATATTCCCAGAAGAAGTGAAATCATGTTACCACAGTGATATATGTGTAGCCATGTTTATAGCAGCACAATTTGTAATAGCCAAATCATGGAAACAACCCAAATGCCCATCAATTGAGGATTGGATAAAGAAGATGTGGTACTTTTCTACAATGGAGTACTATTCAGCTATAAAAAATGATCACCTTGAGGCTTTCATAGGTAAATGGATGTGACTTGAGACCATACTCATAAGTGAAATAAACCAAACCCACATGTGTAAACACCGCATTGTCTCCCTAGTGTAAGAAACTGAAAGACTCAATAAGATAGAAAATTCCCGATAAATATGGAAAAAAGGTTCTGAAATCCAACAGTGCTTTTATTCTTTGATTTGATTGGTTTAAGTCCCTTTCCTACAATTTGATTGCAATATGTGAGAAGATAGGAGCAGCTCTTTTGAAAAATGGGACACTACGGTAGTCATCGCTGGTTTCTTGTTGGCCAACTTGATGGCCTGTAGTGCTCTTTTATTTTATCTTGTTTTGTATTGCTTTGTTTTGTTTGAGTTTATTGTCTGTAAATGTATGAACAACCATTTTGAGGAAAGCAAGAGACACTGGGGTAACCATAGTTAATCTTCTGTTGTTATGT
Source organism: Cuniculus paca (assembly GCA_004365215.1). NCBI lineage: Eukaryota > Metazoa > Chordata > Mammalia > Rodentia > Cuniculidae > Cuniculus > Cuniculus paca. The sequence continues at coordinate 13,607 of RJWT010002296.1, read as the reverse complement.
TTTGAAGACCTATGTAGCTTTCTGTGTTCTGTTTTGAAATGCTGTATTGTGTTTGACTCTATTCTGTTTTCTTTTGCCTTTTTTTGTTCTGTTTTGTTCTATTCTCTTTAAAATAAAAAAAAATCAAAAAAAAAAAAAGAAGTTCTGAAGGAGCTGGATCACTTATAAAGAACTTCAAAGGTGCCATCATAACAGCAGTTCGTGTGTGGGAAAGATTTATGCCTGAAGTGACAGCTCTGTGGGCCACTCCAAATGCTTTCAACTCAAAATCTAGAAAACTCTTTGATAATTCAACCTACTACCAAGTCTCAATAGAGAGGTTACATTGTCCTTAATGGAGAAAAAGGTAAGTGAATGAAAAAATGGATATAAATAGTTCGAAAGAAAGAAGTATGTCAAGAGAATGACAAAGACTCTTCTTGACTAAATATTAGGCAATTTCTTCTCTGTACTCTTTTCAATTTGGCCCCCATCCTTTCTGGACTTGCATAATCCAGTGATAGCAAGAATTCTGCTCTTAGTTTAGAAAGAGCCTCGTAACCTAGAGCTCTGATCATCTGTATCTGCCTTCATCTAGAATCCTGTCAACTTGGTTTAGTGAGAAACTCCCTACCTTTGCTATCTGCCTTAGCCATTTTCAATCTCCTAAACTCCTAATTTTGGTCCTTGGCTATACATCCCCAGGTAACTTTACTATATTAGGAGTCAAGTTTGGTTCCCTAGTAAGATCTCTTTTCCCCATTGTAATACTCCTTGAATGTCCTACCACATTAACTACGGATCAATTCGATAGTACTTCTCTGTGAGAGAACTTAAGTAGGGGTTGAGACAAAGGACTTTGATTCCTCCATCAGTCATCCTTATGATTTCTTTACTAGACCCTCACCCCTGATGATTCAAAGTCAGGTTTCTCATTGCCATTTCTGATTTCTGAATTTTAAGGTTTCTTCAAAGTAAAGCAAATACAATAGATTTTTTTAATCTGATTTGTTTAATCTAACATATCTAATCATTATTAGGGAACCAATAGAGTTCCCATGGGCCCACCCAAGCAATTTTTGACAGTGCTGTATTATGACCTTTCTTCTGAATTCATCAATGTCTACTTCATTTGTGGTATATCTTAATAATTGCTTAAGATTTCCAACTTACTGAAATGGATATTTAGACTGCCTGATTTCTATTCAACCATTCTTCTGTGAATTATTCTAATTTTCTTAGCATTTCTAAAAACAGGAGAAAGCAAATGATATTAACCCACAAAATGAGACAATTCCTTACCAGTATATCTTCTGGTTTTTGTACTTTCTTCTTTCTTTTTTGCCTTTTTTGAGACAGGGTCTCACTGTGCAGTTCCAGCTCGCCTTGAGCTCACCTTGTAGCTCAGGCTGGTCTTGAACTCATGAAGATCCTCCTGCCTCAGGCTCCTGAGTGCTAGGATTACAGGCATTAGCCATCATGCCTGGATCATTGGTAGCTTATTGGTTTTGTTTGTCCACCAACTTGACTATTTTCTTGATGATCGGGGTCACAGACTTACAGTCTGTTGTTTTAGCATAATGTTTTCCTTTGATAGCATCCCTGGACCTACTAATTTTAACCTAAACCAGCCAAAATGCAAGCTTGATGCTGTATCAGTACTTTCCCTAGAATTTTGGTTTAGTTCTTTATCACTGTGTATAGCAATAACCAAGCAATTGTATGTTTAGGTTGTTTCTTATTATTTTGCATTTCCCTAACCATGTAGTGAGTGGCTTCCAAATCATTTCTGCGTTAGTAAGTTTGGGCTGTTATAGCAAAATCAGAGACTAGATGACTTATAAATAATAGAAATTTGCTGCACACAGTTTGGAAGTTGGGACACCCAAGATCAAGGCAAAGGTAGATTCATTGTCTGCTAAGAGCCTGATTCCTGCTTTATAAACAAATGGCTGTTTCCTTGTTTAATCCATACATACAATAAAGGAAAGGGAATTCTCTTGGGCACTTTTACAAAGACACTAAGCCTATTCATAAGGACTCAAGTATCATGACCCAATTAGTGCTAAAATTGCCTTTATACTATTACAATCACCTTGAGGTTAAGATTTCAGTCTATAAATTTCTGAAAGGATACAAATAGACCATAAAATTTTCTAAATTGAACTAGCAACTTTTACCTCTAGTAACTAATTGCAGATCAGTTGCTAACTTATAATACTCAGTAAACTCCAGATACTAAATGCTCATCAACCCTTATTCCCACATCTTTATTGAAACCCAAAAATACTTTTATAATGCTTCAGTTGGTCTCATGATTTTCATTTCTGATGCAAACAATTTTACACTCAACAAGATGTCCTCTAATTCCATCCATTTTTGCAAAAGTCAAGACTTCATTCTTTTTATGGCTGAGCAATATTCCATTGTGCATATATGCCATATTTTATTTATTCAATCATCTGTTGGTTGGACACCTCAGTTGAATAAATATCTTAGCTATTTTTAACAGTGCCACAATAACTATGGGAAGGCAGATAATTTGTTTTATATGCCAATTCATTTCCTTTATATATCCATGGGTAGGAGAGCTGAATCACATGGCAGATTTTACTTTTTAATTTTTTTGAGAAACATGCATACACCGCCTTAGCTGCACTAATTGATATTCCCACTAACACTGCCTAAGAGTACTCTTCTCACACCCTTGCCAACACTTGTTACTTTTTTATCTTGTTGTTTTCATATTAGCCATTCCAACTGATCACATACATTCCCATAATACTATAAATACATGGTCCTGACAGTGATTTTGAGGAGAGAAGTGTGTGTGTGTGTGTGTGTGTGTGTGTGTGTGTGTTAGTTGTGCACATTTTTGTACAAGAAGAATGTAACTGTCCTATCTCTTGGAGAAGATCAAGGATTGTCCAAGGGGAAGCACTGTGCACTGTGTCCTTTTTCTGGCAGTTTTAGGCCTCTATGCCAATAACAGCTACTCAGCAAAAGATAATATTGTCTGCTCTAACAAAGGTGGAGCCCACCTGGACGATTACGTGATGTATGGCCGCTTGCAAATGTCTCTTTGTGAATATGTGAAGTTCTGTATATTTTAGAGTATCTTCAAGGAAGAATGAAGAAAAATAGACTACCAGCTTCATATATGTAGAGATAACATTTTTTGTGCAATAGACAGGAGACTTGTCGGTAAGATACGAATTGGATGTGACTTGCCACAGTACCATGGAACTCAGGTATGTCAGTCCAGCGCTTTGACTGGCCACAGTGATAGAGTTTAGGGACCATTACAAAGGATCTTAATGCTATACAGCAATCCCCCCCGAATATCTCCCTAGAACCCCTTAGAAGTACATGATGCCAGGGTTAAACAAATAACATCTATAACAACTCTTCTTTGTTCTATCAGTTCTGACTCACTATAGGAGAACAAGAAAGAGGGAATGTTCAGTCAGTGATACACATAACCAAGAGTGGGGTTAGAAAAAGAGATTTAATGGAGAAGAATAGGAAATATACATTTCTTCTAATCAAATATTCTTGTAATCAAAGGTTGAATTCTGAGCAACTGAAGATCAGCACAGAACTAAAACCTCCTGCTTAACTCAGAGGTTTTGGAGATTGCTCATGGTGTATGTTAAGGAAGGCATGACAGCACATATTTTTAGAATACAAATGAAAGACAGCCTGACTCAAGGTAGGACCACATTGTTTGCAAGGTGTACAGAACTACTAAGACAGAAGCAGGTGAGAAGAAGATATTCAGCAATTGATCATTAGCTTCTCAAGGGCTTGGTTGAAGACACCATTATTTCAGCTTGTTCTTCTGCTGAGCTGGGCTTGGAATAACCACTGAAGGGCATGGCTCAGGGACCTTGGTATAGCCCTGTTCAGGGACTACGATATTTCCTGGTGCAATGACCATGGTGGATCCTGGCGGAGGGACAATGGTGCATCCCGCATCAGGGACTACAGCATATCCTGGTGCAGGGAGAGTATTGCAACCTGGCTCAGGGACCATGGTATATCCTGGTGCAGTGACCGTGGTGCATCCTGGTTCAAGAACAGTGGTGAGGCAAGGCTCTGCAATCTTGGTGATTCCAGGTTGTGGAACAGTTGGGTGGCTTGGCTCCCTGGTGATGGGAACAAATGGTACTTCAGAGGGAGGCTGGCAGGGTTGTTTCGCCTGCTCCTGTTGAAGCTGAGGGGGAGGGACAAAGGGCTGCTTCTGCTGGTAGGAACTCATGCTTCAAAGGATGTTGGGCCTAGAAACAGAAAAGCTGATTAGTCATGTGGAGGAATAACGCAGAATCTCAATTTAATGACAAGAATCTCTCATTGCTATGGCCTTTCAGAAGTAAAAGATTCTGAAAAAAAAAAAAGTAAAAGATTCTCTTTTCTTTCTTTCTGCATTCTTACATTTGAGATGATAGGATGTTTTGATGATCCCTGCAAGGTTTCAAGGCAAAAGGCAAAGACAATTTATTCAGGTCCATGTGAATGGAGCCCTTCTTTTCACTTTTTTCCTACCTGGTGCATCTGAACACCTATGTACAACACAGACAACTCAATGTAACAGCAGGCCCCTCTGATTGATATGAGGGCCTAGGTTTTGAATATTTGGAAAAATGGTAGAACAAAAGGTCTGTAGTTTACCCATTTGTGTCTATCTTATAGAGTACCTTTGCTCTCACAGGAAAACTCCTATTGATTTCTCCCTGAGCCCTCACAATCCCCTGTAGAACCTCTGTCTAGCTATCTGCTCCAAAAAGTTCTGCGCCGCCTCACTGCTTATCCATAAATGCTCACCTGTCACAGTTCTCTGGAGGTGTTCTCTGCCAGACTCATTTACCTGTCTTATCATTCGCTTTACATTATGTATATCAGCCATTATGCCCATATGTATGTCTTCTAATCACTCATACATTCATAGAGGAAAATAAAACTGAGTTTTGAACATCTATATTTTTTCTATATTACAAATTCTCAATATATATTAGAGGAGGAATTAGAATGTCAGTAAAAATTTCTTTGATGTAGACATAGTCTCCTGTTGACAAATTTTTAGAGAAATCATTCAGCTTTTCTAAACCTAAATTCCATAGTTGTAAACTGAGTGAAAAATAAAAAAAAATGTATACAGTTGCTATTGCATTTATAATAAATGTATACTTGGCCATCAAAGAGATTCTAATCAATGTAATGATGAGAGAATATTAAGAAGTCCTTAGTGGGGAGACTCACCTCTTATGTCAAGAAATCCAAGCTCTCAAGCCTCTCATGGAGAGTTTCTGGGCAGCTTGCATTTTATATAGAAGATAAGCCACACCTTAAGGAAGTAGACTCTCTTTTTCACTGCCTTGACTTCTTTCAGCTTTTGTGATGAAAATCTCTGGCTTAACATATTTTGAATGCCTACTGTGTAACAGTGATTTTACATAAGCCTGCTTCTCTGTCCATTCTTTGTGGTGTGATTGTTATGGGCAACAGGTTTCTTTGGAGAGTAGAGGATTAAAATGGGGAAGTTCTTGAGCTTCTGAGACCAGAAAGTCATGTTTCTTGGCCAAAGTTCTGCCTTTAGCCCTGACTAGTTCTATGACACCCTGTGGGGCATCTTAATATTTGAATTGGATGTGGGGATAACCATAGGAATTTCTGGTTCTTCTGGGAGGCCAGGGGAGTGGTGCAAAATGAGTAAATCATTTCATCTGACTTTTAGTCTCTCAGTCATTGCATGCCTGCAAGAAGAATTGAATGGGGAAAATGCCTCCTTTGAAAATAAGTTGTCTTCATTTTGGAAGAGACCTTAAGATATCATGTTGATAGTTATAGTAGATACCATGGGAATGAACAGTGAGGATTGATTTGATCTTTCTGATATGATGGCATGGGCATGATGACCGTGTCTAGTTCTTTCCATTCATAAACCAGACATTCTATCTGCTCATAATAGGACTAACTGAGGTCACTAACCCACCCTCAGTGTATAATAGGTATAAGCCTTGGAAAATCCAAACATCTTCACAAATCAGGTACATGCAAGAAACTTTTCTTATTTTCCTACTACTAAGCCACCTCCCATGAACCTGATATCCCTGATGTACTCCTAATACATGATACCCCAGCCACCACCATAAGTGCATCCATGAATTTCTCAAAGCTGGTAGTTGTTTTTTATCCTCACACACTGCCCACTTGTAGTATGTGGTTAGTTATGGATAATTTGTGTTTTCATGAGTAGATTTAGAGGTACATGAACTACAGAGAAATGTAGGAAGGCAAGCAGGAAGGAATAACAAAGAGAGATAAAGGGAGAGAGGGAAAGAGGGAGAGTGAAAGTGAGAGCGGGAGATAGAGAGAGAGAGAGAGAGAGAGCGAGAGAGAGACTGAGCAGAGAAGAAGGAGCAGGAGGAGGAGGAGGAAGAGGAGGAGAACAAGGGGAGGGAGCAGGAGGGGGAGGAGGGAGAGAAAACAAAGAACAAGAAGGCAGAGAAGAAGATAGAGAAGAAAGAGGAGAAAGGAAAAGAGAAGAAGTTGAAGAGGATGAAGAGAAAAAGGAGAAGGAGTGAAGAGAACAAAGAGAGAAAAGCATTATTTTAGAAAGGTAACTCTCTAACTCTGGGGTGGTACCACCACTATACTAAGCCGTGGTTTGTAGTGTGACATTAGCTCTCCTTTGGGATTGTGTAGTAGATCCTGTTCTCACCCGAATTACCTCTCAGTAACACCTCAGGAAGCTCTAGCCATACTCTGGGTTCTTTTCTCCCAAGGAACTTGTTTCCTGCTCTTGTGTCCTCCATCAGACAGCATTGTCCAGGGGCATTCTTGGATCCATTTGTGGATGATACTGCTTACCTCTCTAAAACACTAACTAAGCTGATTCTCAGGTGGAATCTTGGTCCCTTGCATATTCACCGTTGATTGTGAACCTCGGTTATAGAATAAATTCCTTTCTCATTTCCTGTCTCCTATTGCAGGGTGAGCTCTCCCATACCCTTCCTAAAGTGGTTCCTCATTCACCTCAGCAAAAGCCTTTTGTCATCAACATCTTCAACACCTAACTTTAACCCAACCCTGATATTCCTGTTTGTTGCACTCAGTTGTACTCAGTGCCTCCGTGTTAGGCTCTTTCTGACCTTTCAAGGAGCTATATTTCTTCACCGATAGTGTTGGCTATGATGAATTATCTGGCTTTATTTTCTGAGAAGATAAATCCACTGGCTTCTGAGGGTGTGTTCCACCACTTCTGGTATGTTTGTCTTCTTTCCTGGTTCTCTTCTCTTGGCACAGCAGCTGCTTTTCTTTCAACTTCTTTGTTTTGGGACCTACTTGGGGACTGTTTGTGGATGGTGTTTGTACTTCTTAGGCACTTTCCACTTCTTTTGAATCTTGTTTTTTGCCTATCATGGTTATTTCCACATGTTGCCATGACTGTGCATCTCCTTTCTAGAACCAAGGTTCACTGATGTCATAGTGTGAACTCTCTGTGGAAATCTGCAATGCACTTGAGTATAATCAACTTGAAGTTCTGCATAGTTATCATCCGTGGCTGCACTTTGCTGATGGAGGACATGAACTGACAGACAAGGCCATTTCATTCCCAGGGATAATCCTTCTGTGACATAGTTGTTTCTGTGTCTCAGATGATCCTGGGGATCAAATTCCAGTTGCCCTTTGTGACAGCTTCCTTAGTAACACATTTTTTGGTAACATATTCATTTTTTCTTTTGCTTGGTTTCAAATCCCTTAATTCCACATCCCCTTTCCTAAGATTATGACCCTAAAGAAATTAACTGTGTGTAGGGCTTTGTTTTTAGCTCTGATTGGGGGAAGTCCAGAGTACGACGTGATGTAAAATGCACTCTATTTTAGAGGCAAAATGAGAATGATGACTGCTTAGTGATAGAAACCAGTTTCTAGGCCCAGATCAGGGGAGTCATCTGATAGATTACTGGAAGCAATTTCAAATTGCTGTAAGGCCTGTCTTTGGAGACCCTGAAACAGATTCTTAACCATAGTTAAATCAATTGGAACTCTGCTGTGGGCCCTGTGGCTGGGTATTTATGTATTCTTCTCTACATGTGATTCTGTTATGATTTATTTTTGTGAGATATTAAGTATTGAATTTGGCTTGGCAAAAGTGGAACAAATTGGCATCATGATAAGTGAGAGATAAAGTGCCATATCATGATCTGAACATAGTGCTGTGGCACCCTTTGGGTCAGGGTTGTGCAGGGGACGTACCAGACATGTCTGTCTTGGTTGACCAGGCCGTAGTTCTGGGCCACCACAACCATGTTCTGGTGCCCTAATCGCACTAATTCTATTGCCATCAGCATCTTGCTGCTGTTTATAGCTAAACCAGATACCACTATCCTTCAGGATTTTGCTCACCACAAATTGCTACCTGCAGTAAGGAATAACCTTCAAAATGGGATGTGTCTACCAGGATTCAGTATTTCCGAAAATGCTTAGACTATAAAAACCAAGTGGGTTATACCAATAATTTGACCTCTTCCCATTTTGCTTGCTTGTAAGATATATAAATCAGGTACAGATGAACTAACTTCCTGCATCATTCACTAGTACTTTGGTGTCACTGCCTTGGTTCTTGCTAAAGATTCAGGAATTTTCCTCCTCTTTCCCCATTTATATTGAATCACCTTTTCAATATTAGCAAAATAAAATGGCAAACTGTTTTTAGGACAAAAGAAGGAAAAGAAATAGAAGTGTAAGCTTAACAGGACAGGTTTATTTAAGAGCAAATACAAAAGGGTCTGCTCTGGCACTAGACAGTAGACCAGCTAATGCTCCTACAGACTAAACAGTCTTTTATTGAATCACGAGCATAAAGAGGAGGGCTGTGAAAGGAAGACATTGTAATAGGACTTTCAACGTGGAAAGTTTAGTACAGAGGAGTTGTGTGTATCCACCAGGAACAGGGTCTGAGAGCATACAGGGAGTTGAAATTTGTTTGACAAGAACAGGACTGAATAATAATTGAGAATTACAGGGTGTTAGCTGTGGTTACTGAGCCTTATAGATTGATAACTGTATGCATGTAACAGGTACAAAAGCAAAGCAGGGGCAAGAGATTTAAAGGGATCTCTGCTCAGACCAGTATGGTGGTGGCAGGATTCCTTCAACTCTGTGTTATTTTATTACCAATTTAAGTTCACTGACTCCTTCAAGGATCTCCAAAATCCCTGATCATCTGTACACTACACTTCATGAACTTTCAATCTAGCACAATAATTTCCATGGCCCTAGATTTGCAAAATCTTTGTACCCAGCAACACCAGTCTTTGTGCAAGGCAACACAAAAATCCATGAACTGGGAAGGACCTGAGTCACAAATTTAAAACCTTATAAATTGCTCTAGTTAAAAGTATCGTGTTAGGGTTGTTGTATTCTGGAGAAGGGACAGGCCAAAGAAAGATTATTTGACTACTAAGGATTTGAGAAATAAGATAAAATTATTTAAAAATCTTAGCTTATCTTCACAGATATTAAGTATTGATTATTTATCTGTAATTTTAAAAAAATACACAAATATGATGTTCACAGAGGGGCTCATATATTTACATAGGCAAGCTGAGTTCAAAAAAATGTTGGATGTTAGAATCCCAGAGCACTAAAGGTGAGACAGACCCTCTAGTCATATATGCTGAGCACAAATCATTCATTCCATCTAATCTTACTGCTTGAGTTTTTGAAAAACAGTAGCCATTGTATTTTTCTGTCACCCACCTACTGTTAGAATAATTCCAGTTCCAAAGCCCTCAAACATATTAAAATAAGGAATTAGAAATGCTAATTATCTTGATTTGAACAGTATATATCGTGTATATATATTGAAATGCACTGTGGCCCATAAATATGTAAAATTGTTACCTATTAATTTTTTCCTGCTACCTATTAATTTTGAAAAGTCCTTAATGAGAAAGTAAAAAGTTTTTAAGGTACCTTTTAGTATATGCTTTTAAAAAATTCTGTATGATAGAATGGGATATAAATATAGAGCACTGTTCTGCACTTTACTGTATGATGGTTGTTTCAAGAAAAAGCATTTGTGCTACAGAATTTGATCTGAAGTACTTGTGTGTCGACAAATATAATTTGAAAGAATAACAGACCAAATGTATACTCAAGTGTGGGTATGTGGCCCACCTTTCCTCAAAAATGAACTAAGTCATTTCTAGGAAAAAATTATTTGTAATTGTTGGAACCTAAGGTGACTCCAGGATTCCTCTTTAGGCCTTTCTGTAGCTTTTTCCCCTTGAGTGCGGATGGGATATATGACCTTCCTGTAAGTACTGACTACAGAATAGGTCCCAGGCCAATGCCCCCATGATTCTCTTATGCTATGTTCAGGACTCTAAGTGGTGCAGAGCTGGAGACTTTCCATGTCTATTTTTGAAGCAAGGTCCCATGCCCACGAATTCTACTTAGCAAGGAATTGTGAACAGTTCCCTGGAATTGCAGGTGGATTTTAAGGACTCAGGATGACTTCAGTAGACAGAAACAAAAAGTTGGATCTCTCAGTCATTGAGCTGCTTGAGAAAGAATTTAAGCTAACAATCTGAATGAATGGGAAAATGGCAACAAATGCAGATGTGCATCTTGATTGCAGGCTTAAAACTCTGAGTCCCTTATCCATGAAAACAATGAAATCATAAATATGTGTTGCTTTAAAATGCTAAGTTTGCAGTCACAGTACTACAATAGAAAATCAATGTAATTTTTATTAATGATGACAAAATGTCAATTTTTAGGCAAAATTATAATTTCAGAAAGTTAATGTCTCAATTACTTCATTATATGTTTCATAGCTTCTCAATATGAAATTAGCTTTCTCATGAGACTGATAATGGTGTTGATGGATGGCATTTCTTTATATTGTGCCATGAAATGTGTCAAGAAGATCTGTGTGAACAACTGTTTTCAGAATGACTGACTTTTGATGCTATTAAGTCATGTGTGGAAAACAAGTAAAGATGCAAGATAGGCCAATACATTTTAAGGAAATTCTTGGAAATTTTTTGTTTTGATGTTATATATCAATTTCAAATATACTACCCCATTTAACAATTTGCAATCAGTTTATTTGTTCTCTATTTTTGCAAACCTCATTGCTTTGCTAGAACCTCATACCAGTTTCTGATTTTAATCTGTTTTGTTATGTGTTTCCTATGACTTTTATTGTTGAAATAATGATAGATTCATAATAGTGTACAAAGAAATGTAAACTTCACTATGCCCACTCCAATATTCACATCTTGCATTACTTAGTACAACATCAAAACCAGAAAACTCATATTAGTACAATCTATTGAGCTTGTTCGAATTTTAATGGCTATACATGAAGTCATTAATGTGTGTGTGTGTGTGTGCACATTGCTCTGTGAAATGTTGTTAATATGTAACTTTGCATAACCACTACAGTCAAGAGACGTTTTTTCATGAACTCATTATTTCCTTTTTTTCCCTTTGTATTCTTACGTACTCTTTTGCCTCCTGCACCTCTAACTACTGGCAAGTACTAATCTGTTTGAAATGTCTGTAATTGTATTATTTCAGGAATGTTACATAAGTAGAAGTTAGCAGTTCATATCCTTTGAAATTGTTTTTTTTTTTCCTACTCAGGGAAATAATTTCCTTGAAATTTATTGAAACTATACGATGTAGCAACATGTTGTTCCTTTTTATAGCTAAATAGTATTTTGTGTAGAGATATATCACTGTTTAAACATTCCTCCTTTGAAGGAGTTTTAAATAGGTTCCAGTTTGGAGCCATTTCTAACAAAACTATTCTAAGGGTTCACATACAATCTTCTGCATGAAATGTGTTTTTGTTTCTTTGAGATATATGGCCAAGCATATAGTCTTTGTTCTGTATGAAAGGTCCATTTTAATTCTAAATGAAATTATAAAATCATTTTCAGAGTGGGTTGCCACCTTACCAGCACAATAAGGAGAGACCCAGTGTCTTTGCTACCAGTTGTTGCTCTCACTATTTTTCATTTTAGCCATTCTAATAGGTGTGAAATGTTATCTCACTATGATTTTGGCTTAAGCTTTTTAAATGACTAATGTGCGTATTTGCCATCTGTGCACCTTTTCTATTAAATATCTTCTTGTGTCATTTGCATATTTTTAATGGGATTGCTTACTGTTATTGTTGATTTTGGAGCTTTTTGTGCATTATACATACTGGTCCTTCATCAGATCTGTGATTTGGAAACATTTTCTTGCAGTCTGTGACTTGTATTTTCACATCTACTTAATAGAGACTATCTGCTTAATGCAGACTTTTACAGAACAAAGTTTTAAATTTAGGGGTGGCCCAGTTTATCACTTTTTTCTTTTTCTGATGATGCTTTGGATGCCAAGTCTGAGCTCTTTGCCTACCTCTAAGATCCAATTTTTCTTTTCTGTTTTAAAACTATTTAGTTGTATTACTCATATTTCCATTCCTGTGACAAAATACATGGAATAATAAACTGAAATGGTGGAAAGCTTTACTTCAGTTCGTAGTTTCAGCACATGGTTACTTGGCCCTGTTGCTTTAGGCCTGTGGTAGCAAAGTGCATTATGGTGTGAAAGAAGGGGCCTGGCCACCTCATAGCAGCCAGAAAACAAAGAAAGACCAAAAGGGGGTAAGGTCTCTGTATCACCTTCAGTTTCATTCCTCCAACACCTAACTTCCTTCTGAGCCCCCACCTCCTAAAAGTCCCACCACCTCCCAGTAGCACCACAGGTTGGGGCCAAACCATTAACACATGTCACAGTCAAGATTCAAACTAGAATAGTTTGATATTTCACACTTAAATCCATGATCCATATTGAGTTACATTTGTGTAAAGTGTGATGCTTAAATTGATGTTAATTATTTTATTATGATAATTCAATACTCCAGCAAGATTTTAATTGACAAGTGAGCTCTCCTTCATTGTATTGCTTTGCCCTTCTTTATTGTGCCAATTTTAAATAGTTTCATTGAAGACATTGCATTTCCACTTATAGTACAATGCTTATAACATGCAGTGTTATCTTTTCCCTGTGTACATCTTCCATTGTTCAAGTATGGAGAATGCCCAGTACTTTACTATAGCAGTTAAATTTTAATAACTGCTATAGAATTTGCTACAAATTTAGGTCCTTCAGTTTTATTACTGTTGTGAAGGAATGCTAACTCACTCTATTTGGGGATGGCTTAATCAACCTTTTCAATGGTGGGCCCTGAGGAAGCACCACCAGAGGGAGGAGCTCCTCCACCAGGGAAACCCCCAGGCATGCCACCTACATTCTGGTACAGCTTGGTGATGATGCGATTATAGACTTTCTCCAGCTCCTTCTGCTGATGTTCAAGTTCTTCCTTCTCTGCAGTCTGATTCTTATCCAGCCAATTGATGATTTCATTACACTTGTCAAGAATCTTCTGTTTATCTTCATCATTGATTTTGCCCTGAAGTTTCTCATCTTCAAAAGTTACTTTCATATTGAAAGCATAGGACTCCAGTGAGTTCGTGGAGGGCACCTTGTCTCTTTGCTTCTCATCTTCAACTTTGTATTTCTTGGCTTCCTGGACCATACGCTCTATGTCCTCCTTG
>RJWT010002295.1:0-41733 GCA_004365215.1 Cuniculus paca | reverse complement strand
TTTGTTTTGTTTTGTTTTGTTTTGTTTTGTTTTGTTTTGTTTTTGGTACCTGTAACTGAACCTTGTGCTTGCCAGGCATGCACTGTGTTACTGAGCTGTACCCCTGGCTTTTAAGTTTTGTCAAGAAGTTTAAGGTTTGTCAAGAAGTTTTGAGTTTGTGCATCATTCCTTAGTCAATAACAGATTCTATTTTATTCTGCTTTAAATACTGCTACTTTGAACTTGGGTCTATTCTCACAAATTTAATTTTCTTTATAAACTGATAAAAATTTAGCCAAAGACAGAAACCAAGGGGTAATGGCCTGAACCAAATATTACAATTTACTATCAGAGACAATAAGTAATTGTCTAGTCTTTTTCCCTAGATGCATGCAGAATTTCATGTTCTACTCAAAGTTTAAAGTCAAAGACTAAAGTAAACATCATATTGTCTCCCTAGTGTGAAAAGCTAAAATTATATGTATATATATATATATATATATTTATATATATATATATATATGTGTGAGTATGTATTTATACGTATATGATAGTTAAGATAGTTAAATTACTAATTTCTTTTAGTTCATTGAAAAGAAAGGTTTATGCTAACATTGTTTGGACAATGAAATGCTGATATCTTGTACTGTGAGTAACTACTTTAAAAATAACAATATGCAATATAGTAATCATTGTTACCCTTTAATTATCTTGTTTTGATTTTTTTTTTTCTCTTTAAAATAAAGATAAAGTTCTGGAGGCTGGAAGTCCAAGATCAGCATGCTAGCATTTGTGTCTGGTGAAGCTGCTTTCTGGTCTTAATTAAAAAAATTAATGACTTTAAAATAATTGAATCTTTAAAATATAAAACTAAACCAATATCACCTACAGAATGGGTACGAGTGGCTGAATTATATCTTCACTATAGCTATATCTACATAAACAGACTTGAAATCAGAGATCTTAAAGTTGTTAAGAATGACTAATATTACACAATGCAGAAATCTTAGTTGTGATGCAAATGTTAATTTATCAATTAAAGTTTACCCTACATATATGGATACTAAAATTACTGTTATTCATCTGATTCCTAAACTAAGGCTCTGGAATTTGAATTCACACAGCTACCTGGATCAACACTACAAATGCATCTACAGAGGGCGCCAGCCACTTGCCTAATTCCATTCTTCTTGGGTTATCAAAAGAACTAATCTGTAACTGTGCTGGACCTACCACTGAGAGAGAAACAAAAAGAATCAGTTACCTCGTACCTGGGCTTGTTTTTAAAAGTTCAATATCCAGACCGTTTGTAGTATATGATTTTAAATGCATTCAAAAGCAGATTAAATTACATTAATCTGCATGAGTAAATTCAGTATATGTATAAACATTTACGTAAACAAAGTATGATTTGCTTATACTATACAAAACAATACTACAATGAGTAGTGGCAGATGTTTTGAGGCTTATGTTGGGTAACGAAGTTCAAACAAATTTATGAAGTTTTTATTCAGTAGTTTTCCATTTTCATCCTTAGTTTTTCAGCTTGTAGTTAAATAGTAATAATTTCCCCCATAGAAACAAATTATATATTTCATAAATCTTGGATAGGATAAAATATCTTTGGTAGTTTGATAAAAATATCTGAATATTTTTATATATTCAGATATATGGTTGTTTGTAGCACACACATTCAATAAATGTAATTACAATGTGTATTTTTACATTTGAATATCTCTGGTATTCTAAAAGTGAACTCGTAAGTAAGCTCAAGAGCATAGAGTAAAATATAAAATTAAAGAGTAATTCAAATTGATATTCAACAATCGTTTCCCTACATAAACTTTATCTGGCTGGAAGAATCGTACACAGGGCATGAGATTGCATAGTAATATAATTAGACTTAATGGGATTGGCTGCTATTCTGCATCCTTATTCAGTAAGTACTCTGTGTTAATTTCAAATCTTAATAAAGAGGGGTCAGAGTTTCATCCTATTTAATAGTGAACAATGCAGTGTTTGGAAATTTCAAAAGGCTGATTATTTGTCATACTGCTAAATTATAAAAGCAATTAGTAGCTTTTTTCTTTTTGTCCAATAACCATCTTGAAAGTGCAAGATATAGGCCCTCAGCTTACTGTTATATTTTCAAGGCATGAGTATGGGCAGTCAGTAATGAGCATTAAACTCACTGTAGTTCATAAGAATAAAATAGTGTTTTTTTTTCATTTAATGCTCTAATGCAATACAAATGATTCTTGTGTTTCATACAGGTATAATTTTAACTCGATACTCATGAAAACTAGATACCTGTTCAGCAAGAGCCTATTTGAACTTATCAGATCACATGTGATCCACTCAATCATACCATTTCCCACCTCTTTTCTTTCTTCATTCAGTTGTATTATAAACATAGTCAAAATACCAGTGTCCCAAAATTCTCCTAACTTTTTTTATTTCACTTGGGAAACTCTGATGTTCTACAGTTTTCTGGTCTTCTATTACCCAAATGCCCGGCAAAAAAGTTTCTGTATAATTACATATCTAGGAATCTAGCACAAGAAACTCATCATCCATAATTTCAAATCAATTTTCACATCTGTCTAAATTTTTGAGGCCTAAACTGGGTTTCCTTTTGACTTTATTTTTCATGATACTTCCTTTCAAAGAAAAGCCCTCTTTCCTAACATCTGCCTATCAATACTACAGTCACTTTTAAGGTTCAGAGACAAAATGCCCACCTTTTTTTCTTGTCTTACTAAAAATCATTTTAAAACCTTTAAAAATACTAGAGTACTCATAATTTACAGGTACCATACCAGAATTGAGTCTATATAATAAATGCCTGAAATATGTTTGCATGTTTGTATTATGTTTTCTGTATTTTACTTCCATGGGGTATATCAAATATTTACAGACAGAAAAAAAAACATAAAAATATTTGCTGAAGTTCTACATGAATCTAAATGTTTTGCTGACATCCACATCTTGAAAACTGGGTTTGAATTTTGGCTCTGTCACTTTCCAACACCCTCTGAAAGTTTCAGTTGATGAATAACAACACAGTGGAAGTCACTTTGCTCCTTTCCCTTTTCGCCATGTAGATTTTAGGCAAGGTTTCACTTTTAGAATTTGCACTACTCTAACCACCTTTCTAAATGACCTCATTTAATCTTCACAACAGTTCTTTCTTTTTATAGTGCTAAGGACTGAACTCAGTGCTTTGCTCATGCTTGGAAAGTGTTCAGTAACTGAGCTAGGTCCCTAGCCTATGACAATTCTTTAAGCAGTTCTTTGTGATTTCCATATTACATATGGAAAAGATATCAGAGCAAGTGAGTACATGTAATCTTTTTTTAAAGATTTAGTAGTGAATTATTATACTTTTTAAAATACCTTATTTCCTCAGCTTAAGTGAAAATGCCTCAGATGTATCTCTTCTATAAGTCACTACTCTATTCCAGAACCTCCCAGAAGCAGCACACAACTGGGTAAACTATGTTGTTCTCAGTTCTCTATAGCCATGGTTTCCATAAATGCAAATTCAACCAGCTGCGGATTAAAACTGTGCGTGTGCGTGTGCGTGTGTGTGTGTGTGTATGTGACATGTCCGTACTAAAAATTAGAGTATAAAACTACTTGAACTGCATTCACATTTACATTGTAGTATAAGTCAATGAGAGATAATTTAGTATCTCCAGGAAGATGTATCTTGACTCTGGAAATATTATGCTATATTATGCTACTTTATATAAGGATTTGAACATCTGCTGATTTTATAACTTCAGGGATGTCTTGAACTTCTTCTCCTGTAGATATTGCAGAATAACGGTATATACTGGTCTAAATAAAATTTTTATATACAAATTTCAGCCAAAACCACTACACAATTGAAAAGACCAGAAAGGCTGTTTTTAGTGCTTCCAGGGGGCTTCCCTATCTATCCCTGGGGAAGATTGTTTTCAAGAATGAACTGTAGTCAAAGTCCCTACCTTCACATCTTGCCTGGCCCAGGATGCTATCACAGTCTTTTAAATCTAGGAACACCTGAACTTCTTAGCAGCTTCCCACACTAATCAATTCACAGGTTTAGACATTTTCTGTACCTTCATGTGCTAACAAAGACCAGAACACATTAGTGAAAAACTACAAAAAGGAAAAAACATTTTGTTTTACATAAGGAAAAGTCAGACACATACGGAAGCTCAATTTTATCCCTGTCCTCAAAATGATAAACAGATATTTTTAATTCTAATTTTGTAAGTGACTAATACACAGTAAAAGTGCCTGGGCTTTAGCATCAGAAATTGTATTGATGTCAACAATCCTAATTACAGTTGTATAGAAAGCACTAATTGCTGTCCGCAAGAAATATATAGTCATTATGAGATTACCATGGAGAAATACGTCCACTCTTTATTCTGATTTCTATAAAGGAGGTCTCAATTATTATCTTATAATACTTTAACACTAGAAAGATTCATTAAATATATATTTACATATGCTTTTTTGTTAAATGTTGCTCAAGGCCAGTTATTTCTAGAACATAAGCTATGCAAGGAAAACTGAAGGTGTTTTTTTGTTTTTTTTTTTTTCTTTTTAGCTCTTCCATAACACATTGCTTGAATATCTTGGCTTTAACTGCAGCAGTGCATTTCAAAATCCTTACTTTCTCACTGAGGCCTTCCCCAGTCAAGGGAGAATCTGTTGTCTCTAAATATTTCCTTTGTGCCACTTACTTCAATTGTAATTAATTAACTATGCAATTTGCATTATAGCAATCTTTCTGCCTAATTCCACAATAACAGGGTTCAGTTGTATTTTATTCTGTACTATAAATATTTACTACAGTTCATGACAAATAATTTGTCATCAAATGTTTGTTGCATGAAAAAGTGTTATTGTTTAGGCAGTCGTTTTCAGCAAATATTATAGGCTTTAAACATTGGAAATCAAAGAGGGGTAGCAATAACTAGGGAGGCACAAAGTCTTAGCAGGAAAAAACAATGATTACTTTTGGTAAAGTGAAAAAGAGCTGAGGATAATAAACCTAGTCAAATCTATTCATGCATAGAGCCTATTCTTTGAAAAGAGAATGTGGTACAAGAAGAGAGGCAATGCCTGATGCATTTTTGAAAACTTCACCTAAGCCTCATCAGTTTAAATTGAGGATCAGTGGACATTTTGGATGAGATTCCCATCATCCTTTCTTTCTTTATTTTTTCAAAGACAAAAAAGTGCATAGAAAAATTAGAAAGCAATCAAGCAAACAAAAACAACAAAAGTCAAACAATGAAGACAATAACAACAACAACAAAATAGTGATACAGGATTTCGAAACAAGATGATAGGAATTTACCAGTGGCTGTTATATTACATATCATTATCTTCAAATTAGTTGCTCAGGTTACCAGATACAAGCATGCAAAATTGGTCTAACAATATGGTTTCCCTTTGATCAGTTTCTTTTCCTTTCACTATACATATTGTAACTTTTGGATACTATTTACTTTCAGTTTCTTACACTAGTGAGACAATATGATGTTTACACATATGAGTCTCATTTATTTCACTTAAAGTATGGTCTCTAGTTGCATCCATTTACCTATAAAGGTGTCAAGTTTATCCTACATTATAGGTGAGTAGTACTCCATCGTATAAAAATACCGTATCTTTTTTATCCATTCCTCAGTTGATGGACATTTGGCTTGTTTCTAAGATCTATTACTAATTGTGCAGCTATAAACATGGGTGCGCATATATTGCTATGGTATGATGTTTTCTTCTGGGAAAATTACCCAGAAGGGGAACAGCTGGGTCGAATGGAAACTCCAATCCTAGTGTCTGAGGAATCTCCACACTGATTTCCACAGTGGTTGCACAAGTCTATACTCCCACCAACAACGTAGTAAGGTTCTTTTCCCCCACCCCTTTTAGCATTTGTTATTCATTGATTTCTTGATGTTAGCCATTCTTTCTGGAGTGAGATGATATCTCAGTGTTGTTTTTATTTGCACTTCTTAAAAGACCAATGATGTTGAACATTTTTTCATATATTTATTTGCCATTTTTATTTCTTCACCTGAGAATTGTGTATTCATCTCAGATGCCCATCTTTAGATTGGGTCTTTGAATTTGAGGGGCCTGATTTTTTTTCAATTCTTTATACATTCTAGATAGAAGTCCTTTGTCAGAGTGACAGTTGGAAAAAATCTTTTTCCAATCTGTTGATTGTTTTTTCACTCTGTTGGTGATTACTTTTGATGTGCAAAAACTTTTTAATAAGATGAGATCCCACTCATTGATTCTTTGAAGTATTTCCCATGCAGTGTGGTTTCTGTTCATGAATTTTCTGCCTATTCTTATGTCTTTAAGATGGCTATCTACTTTGCCTTCTAGTAGATTTAGTGTTTCTGTCTTACTATTTAGATCTTTGATCTATTTTGACTTTAGTTTAGTGCAAGGTGATAGGCATAGGTCTAGTTTAAGTCTTTAGCATGCAGAAAGCCAGTTTTTCCAACACCACTTACTAAAGAGGCTATCTTTTTTCCAGTGAACTCGTTTGGTCCCTTTGTCAAAAATAAGGTGGCTGAGTGTGTTTGTAGTTGTGTCCATGTCTTCTAGTCTGTTACATAGACCCTCAGGTCTGTTTATTTGTCAGTATCATGCTGATTTTATCACAGTAACTTTGTAGTATAATTTTAGGTCAGTGATTATGATGTCTTCTGCTTGTCTTTGTTGCCCAGAATTGCTTTTCCTATTCTCAGTCTCTTCTGGCTCCAAATGAATTTTCAGAATGTCTTTTCTAGATCTGCGAGGTATGCTAATGGTATTTTGATTGGTATTGCATTAAATCTGTGTGACAGTTTTGAGATGCAAAAATCCTCAATAAAATACTACCAAACAGAATGCAACAAACCCTCAAAAACATTATATACCATCACCAAGTAGGACTCATCCCAGGAATGCAGATATGGTTCAACATATGCAAATCAATAAACATACACCACATTAGCAGAGCCAAAGAAAAAAAAAATCACATGATCATCCTTTTTTTTTTTTTTTTTTTTTTTTTTTGCGGCACCAGGGATTGAACTCATGACCTTGCACTTGCCAGGCAGGTGCTTAGGCTGCTGAGCTAGATCCCCAGCCCTTGTATTTTTGAGACAGGGTCTCACTATGCCATTCAGACTGGCCTTGAGCTCACTTTGTAGCCCAGGCTGGTCTCAAATTCAATGATCTTCCTGTCTCAGCCTCCTGAGTGCTGGGATTACAGGCGTGAGCTACCAAGCCCGGCCACATGATCATCTTGATAGGTGCAGAAAAAGCTTTTGATAAAATCCACCGTTCATTTATGGTAAAAACCCTAGAGAAATTGGAATGGATATTCTTTACCTCAATATGATAAAAGCCATTTGTGACAAACCAATGGCCAACATCATACTAAACTGACAAAAACTGAAAGCTTTTGCTCTAAAATCACAACAAGACAAGGATGCCCAGTATCACCACTCCTATTCAATATAGTGCTAGAAATGTTAGTCAGAGCAACTTGACAAAAGAGAAAAATAAGAGGAATAAGGATAGGAAAGGAAAAAGTTAAACTATCATTATTTGTAGATGATGTGATACTCTACATAGAAGACCCCAAAAACTCCATCCAAAGATTACTAGAGTTAATAAGCAAATTCAGCTGTGTACCTGGATACAGTCAACACTCACAAAATCAATGGCATTTCTATACACAAACAACAAACTCATTGAGAGAGAAATTATGGAAATAACACCTTTCACAATAGCATCCAAAAAAATGAAATACTTAGCAATCAATCTAACAAAGGAGTTAAAAGATTTATACATTGAAAATTACAGTATTCTGAAAAAAGAAATCGAAGAGGAATTCAGAAAATGGAAAGATATCCCTTGCTCATGGATAGGAAGAATTCACATAGTGAAAATGGCCATACTATCATCATCCTTTCTTATCACTGTCTCTAGGGAAAAAGTTATCAGATGTCTTAGGCTCAGGCGAAATTCAGTTGAGATAGCCTGGATATTGGCTGCAACCATTATTCTTCTTCAGGACAATACATATTTCCTCAGCTGCAATGTACAACAAAAATATTTGCTGTCACCAGGGCAGTAGAAATGTTAATAGTGAAAGCAGCAAACATTTTCATTTGAGCTTTTCTTTTGTGATGCTAAAAAAAAAAAAAAGTAAAAATCACCATGGCAATGAATGGAAAGCTACTAAATCTGTAGGGACATCCAAAGTGTTAGGTTTTCAGAATTAAAATAAGGAGAACAATAGTTTCTCTCTGTCCTTCCATCAGGCACATGCACACCACACAAAGAAATCATCCAAATCTTTCCTTTAAGTCCAGTCAAAGTTAGAATATCTTCGATGTGCACTCTGATTGATTCAATTCTAAATTTCTTTGGATTTTTAAGCATTTCACAGCTCATATTTATGCCAAGACTCACTGCCTCTGGGGAGGTCTGTCTTCTACCCACACACCCCCAGACTCAGCCTACTCCTTCTTTTAAATTCTAATCTGAAAATGGCATATTTTTCTGATTTGCCCTCTAGCCTTTTTGGCAGACTATCAGGCCTCACATCTTCTCCCATGGAAAGTCTAATTATTAAGTAATTAAAGTTCATTTAATAAAAAGAGACTTATCAATTGGAGGACAGATGTTGAGGCTAGAAACATGTCTTGCTTTCAAATATTCAGCAATGTGATAACAGTCTGTACCCACCAGTGGAGAACTTCTGTAAATGCTTGCTTTGTTCCAAATTAAAGCCTGAAGGTTACGTCCCTTCCAAGCCAGACCTTGTTTGCCCCTGTTTAATTGTCAAATTCGCTGAAGGGCAGAGAATAAAGGTAAGCTAGAGTGAATTTTTCTAGATTTACCCCTCTGCAAAAAGCAGTCAAAGACAAAGAATATCCATGGAATTTAAGTTCATTTCTGCTTGTATGTTCCATGTCCCTCTGCAAGCTGTCATTTTCTTTCCTTTGTTTTGTGTTTGTTTGCTTGCTCTTTATTCATTGTCAAAATTACCAACTTCTATATGGTTGGCTGAAGGGCAAAGGCTCAAATGTGGATGTTATAAACCTAGTAACTATGCCTGAGGGTACTAGTCACACTTACGCAGTGTGTGATCTTAAAGGAAACAACCACGTGGCCAATTAACAATAGAAATGTGAAGGGAAAGGAAAGGAAAATAATATGGGTAGATTACACAGTTTCTGTCTCTTGCTCTATGAGTTCAGCAATACAAAGTGATCTCATCCTCACTGCCAGAATTAGTGCAACAGAAATGTCATCAAGCCCTTCTTGGAGTCAGTTTTGGAAGTTGTCCAACATAACATGCTCAGAAGATCTGATACTGTCCCAGACACTTGAAACAACTGAAGATGAACTAGATTGACTAAACAAAAGAGCCAGAAGCAAGTGATCACTTTGGGATTATTTTAATTCCATTGTCCAAGAGCTGTTTGGTTGTGCATCTTTCATAACCTAATCTTGGATTTTTGCCTAATTCTTTCTCGGTACTCTTCAAATCCATGCCGTAATTCTGGATTTTCACAATCTATTCTTCTTAATAACATCCTCAGGATCATGGTGCCATTACAGAATAAGGAGCACATACTCTCTCTGAAGGGCTAAATTTTATTACTACACAGATTCAGCCAGTAATCTAGAGATAGGTTTCAGGACCACCAACTTCCCTTGGAGTTGGTTATCAGGTAAGAACTGCACTCATATACTAATGGCCCTGCTCCTTTTGATTTCAATGTGAATGATGAGGCAGTCATGAGTCAGCTTGACCCACCCATGTCTTTCATTAACTTCAGAGTCAGGGTATATGGGGAAGCATTCTTCTAGGTAGCATTTTAATAACTTCCCTTTCAGTCATCTGAGTTATTATCTAGCATCTATTCCCAGCACAAGAATAAATAATGAAGAGCTTTACCACCTCTTCCTCAAACTCGTCTGGTATTGTCTTCCTGGGTATAGATCTTTCATAAAATATAATCAAATCTTAGAGAACATCAATGTCATTATTCTATATAAAAGTTGAAAAGGAATACTTCTTACAGATGGAACTAAATAGCATAACATGTATAGCAGCAACTACCTTTCATCTTAGCTGTGCTGTTTTATCTTTGATGACTGAAACAGATCCTTTGCCTGTATATATGCATTAAGTGGAAATGTGCAAATAAAGTAGGAGTTGTTTCTTTTAAGATATTCCATAAGAATTCTTTAAAGAACAAATTTCTAATGTAAAAGATATTCTTTTAACCAAATTTACAAATATAAGCCAAAATGATATAGCATGTTAGCCTATCAGCAGTGCGCATCTTTTGAAACGATAATGAACCCTGCTTCTGAAAATGTGAATTGGTGTCACTTTGGGAAAGTGATTTGACAATGTGCATCATAACGGTTTAACCCAATAATTCTACTTCTAAGAATATATTCATAAATATATAAAAATGTTAGAGGTAGGATATTATTTAGTACAATATTGCTTAAAATAATCAAAAATGAGGTAACTGAACAATTACTAATAGGTTAAGGAAATTTTGAGATATTGAATGTGCAAACTGAAGACTACTATAAAAATTATGTCAATATTTTTAAAAGTAAATATTTCACCTTCTCTAATAAGTATATCTAAAAATATATAAAACAAAACTTTCAAAATATTTCACATATTCTATTCAGTGTTTAATATTTAGTGCAAATTGCAAGCAACTCTTCATGAACATACTGATTTCACAGAGAGATGTTTACCTCGAGAGGCTTTGACAATAGCTTTATTTTCATTTCCTTCTTTGCAGTTAAAATTCTTGTTACAAAAAGTTGTGATTAATTTATAATCAATAGCAATGAATAATTTTACAGAATTTAGGCTCAGGCTTTCCATCAAGCTTAAATCTTATTATGTATGATTAATGAATGGTCACAACACTTACAAAAGTTAATTATGAATGCAGTGGGTATTTGTTGAGCCTACTAGCAACTGTACATTACTCAAGGCAAGCAAATAATCCAAACAGAAGAAAGGCAAACCATCAACATTGGTATAATATTCTGCTTTACAGTATGTTATTATCAATATTCCTTCTGTACTTTATCTAGGTTACCTTGCCAAGTATCCCTACCACCAATAATATATTCATGGGAATTTTTAGATCTTTTATTTGGTCAACCAATCAGTCAGTGTGGTTACTAATTTTATGTGCAACATTGACTAGGCCTCCGTGCACTAAGGTATTTGTTCAATCATTACTATGGGTATTTCTATGAGGCCATTTATGAATAAAATTAAATTTGAAATGTGCAGTAAGTAAAGCAGAATGTCCTCTTCAGGGCTGGTATTCATTCAATTCACTGAAGGTCTGTATCAGACAAATAAGCAGAGTAAAAGAGACTCTGTCTGTGTATAAATGATATTCTAGCTAGAGCATAGATCTTTTCCTGGTTTTGGACTCAGGTTAGAACTCACACTTTTAGGTCTGCTGCTTCATTGGCTTTCAGCTTAAACCTACAATTATTACTTCAAGTTTTCTGAGTCTTCACTAGCCAAGCACATCTCTTGGTACTTCTTACCCCTGTAACTGAGTAAATCTATTTATTATAATCTCAATCTCAATCTCTTTCTCTGTCTTTTTTGTCTTTCTCAGTCTTTCTCTATCTCTCTCAATATTCATACATACAAACAGACACATAAATGTAGATTGAATGTCCCTATAATCCAAAATTTTCTAAGCTCCACTGATACGACGCTGCATGTGGAAAACATCATGAAACCTTGTTTCATGTATCAAATTATTAAAAATATTTTAAAAATTATCTTCAAGCTATGTGAACAATGTATTGATGAAACATAAATTAATTTTGTGTTTAAATTTTAGTCCCATGCATTTGAAATTTGAAAAAAATCCAATATCCAAAACATTCTTGCCCCATGCATTTCCCATAACGGATGTTCAAACTGCTTGTGTGGATACATATATTACCTATGGATTGGCTTTCTATGAAGAACTCAGACTAAAATTTACTACATATCTAAAATGTCCAAGATACATCCTAATTGTTTATAGAATATGAAAAAAAAGAGTATTAGTTTCTTTTTCCAAAGTTCTCATGTCTAATAGAAAAAAGAAATATATAAGAACAATACAATGTGAAAACAAAGATACTGAGTGAGCAAAGATAGGAAAATCCTTTACAATCCTGTTGGGAAGGCAATAATTTGGAAAAGCTTGCAAAATGGTGGAATATGAGGTTGGTATTGAATAATGAATAGGAATTCACTAAGAGCCTGCGATTCAAGAGCACATTCTAGGTAGGAAAAAAATACATGCAAAACCCATGAATCCAAAAATCCTACAAGTTTGGGGAGATAACACAGAATTCAGTAAGTGATGGGGAAGAGTAAGCAGATTTTTCAAACTGCCTCCTCATATCACACAAGATGGTCAATATTATTCTTGCATTTTATCCTAAAAAAGTATATTTTGACCACAGAATTGCTATAAATTTCATAAGGACAGAAACCATGACCCCTGAATTTTGGTATTACCACTAGGTATACAGTGACACTCAAAAATGTTGACTAATCTTTATTTGATTGAACAAAAAATTGGCAACATTTGTTTTTATTGTATAAAATCAACATGCTGCATGCAATGTAGTTAAATTACTTGATAACAGTTATATTAACATACAGTTACTGTTCAAGAAATGAGTTACTCTTGGATTTTGAAATTCCAAGAGAAGAGTATAGAATTTACATCCAGCATGTTTTTTTGCCTTTTTTTTTTTTTTTTTTTTTTGGTTCGTGGGATTGAACTCACAACCTCATGCCTACAAGGCAAGTGGTTGAGCTGTTGAGCTAAATCCTCAGACCCATCCAGCGTGTTTTCTAAGTGAAATGTTACAAAGCCTCAATAACAGAGAGGCTATACACAGAAAAACTTAGCAAGTAATTATACTCTACCTTCAAATGTCTCTGCAACAACAACCTCTTGGCTTATAGTTGTTTCAGACTCTGAGCTTAACCTCAAAAACATGAAATTATCTTCTCTTAGTGTATTAACCCAAGTGCTTATTTTTCTTATTACCAGTAGCATTAATTAAGTATAGACTGGCACTGTATAAGATATAATATTTTTCTTGTTACCAGGATCATTAATTGAGTACATACTAGGCACTATAGTACATATTATAATATGTATGAGACATGATACCAATGAAAATATGACCTTTACACAGTTATAAATTGCCCTACTGAAATTGCTTGGCAATATTTCTTACTCTAAGGTTATTTGGTAGGACTACTGTTCTCTCAGTATATTTTTTCTTGTCAAAAGTGTGTGCCTGAGTCCTGCATTCAGAAATTATAGACAGAGACAAAAGTAAAGAGAAACAGAAATGGAATGAGTTTTCAATATAAAGAGGCAACAGAGAGAGTAGTGCTAGCTCAAAGTATATAATTCAGTGTAAAATTCATTATACTTAATTTGATAATAGCTAAGATTCACAACAAATAGAGTCAATGTGTTTCTCTCATAATTTTAGCATCTTTTTCCTCATACAACATCCATCTTTAAAATGAGAAGCAAAAAAACCCTGTGGAAATAATAATTTAAATTAGAAACTTCTGATGAATCTATATAATTTAAATTTTGATATGAAAGTGCCTACTGGGAGAAAATTGTAGCTAATAAAATGCATTTGCATGCTCTATTTTTGCACAATGAAAATGAAAAACCAAAATATTTCTAGGGAATTCTGTATCTTTTGTAATTTTTTTAACCTTCTCTATTGAGACCATGAGAATATCAAAACGTCTTTAAAAATGTACAAAAGTTTAGGTAGCTTGACCCAGAGTAACCAGTTGACCTGTTACAATGAGCCATTCAAACAGAAAGAAATGTCCAAAATTTATAGCTTGGGATATGTCTCAGATTTACCTAAATTAAAGTCCACCACAAGAGGCAGAAATGATGATTTATTCTAACACTTCTTTTGGGGTGCTTGTTCCCCAGCAATTATTGATGAGGGAAAAATGACAAGAAGTTAGGTAACAGTACATCATCCTTAATGAAGGTCTCTCAGTTGTGAAATCATTGTTCTGGGTTCTGTTGTATCATATAATACTTCATCCCAAAGAATGATGGAGAAAGAGTACTTGTGAAGTCAAAGCTATATTCTTTCACTGCTTCTGAGATGGTCAGAAATAGGCTGCAGTTATGTCTGGTAGGAAGGAAATTATTTGTTCCAACAGCTTTAAGTGCCTCAAGTGTTAGAGTGCTTACACGGTTTTTTTATAGACTCAGAAACATCATTGATTTCAAATTTGTTTATGATTTTTCCTGATGTTAAATATCACTAGACTAAAAAATGATGATTAAAATATGAAGAAGTATTTCTTTAAAAGAAGCACAACTCAACAGAGAGAATGAAGCAGTGGACAAAGAAGTGGAAAAACGTTAAACCAGAGAAGTAGACAAGGTAGATAATTTGGATGGCAAGCCTCATCTCCATAACTTTGCATTTTATTTAAACTACTGTTCAGACATTATTAAGGGATATACAGTGTAATCAGGCTTGCATTTTTATTAGTATATGTGTGCAGTACATAGTGATCACATTCTGGGTGGGAGTTTGATAATAGACATATTGCCTCTTGATCACTTTTACTCCTTCTGCTGTACCTTCCCTCACTTCTCTCACCTTCCCAGTTCCCTTTTCCATCTCCACAGAGTCTACCTCCCTGTTTCTTAATGTGGATCTTTTATTTTGTTCTTTAAATCCTTTATATTTGGGGTCTCTTATTTTTTAAAGGTCATTCTTGCTCACGTATAGATAAGTTTGAAGGGCAGATGGAAAATTCAAGAGATAAGGCAGGAATTTCACAGAGAAACTTGCCCTTAGTCAAGGTGAATGGAACTATGGTTTCAGTCAGTGAGGTAGCAGTATGATTGAAGAAAAGGAAAGAAGCTACAGGACCTATCAAAATTTGGGTGTTTTATGAGGGAGAGGGATGGGTCAAAAATGAACCTGAGTTTCCAAGAAAATACTCAGATTGTGACTCTGCTAGGTTCCACGGGTAAACATGTTAATATGGAAAACAACAAGAATAAGACATGCAAACAAGAGATGTTACATTACAAATTGAAAAGGAATAAGAAATCAAGTAAAATATTGGGCCTCAATGCCTCAATTTTAAAACGAAAAGTACCACTAGAGATGATGACTTTCAAAGTTACCTCCATTCATAAAACCAGAGCATACTGTAGTCTGATGCTTTAACAAACTAACATGTGGCCAGATCTGACATTTACTCACTAATATTTAACAAAACTAATGTAAGAAATGCACAAACCCAATAAATCACTGGAGGTATGAAGGAGAGTAAAACATTGCATATTACTGTCTTACTAGAGCTGCCAGCCTACGCAAAACGCAGAGCTCAGCAGAGACCACTTAACATGAAGGCTCAAAACAGAGGAACTTAAAAAAACACAAAAACAGTTTGGGAGACACTGCTCGCTGGTAACCAGCTCAGTGGGAAGGCAGAGGCAGGCCCTGCTCCCGCGTACACTCTAGCAAGCCATTGGAATGCTTCCACCCCAGGCAGCCAGCAAGGAGTGAAAAAACAAAATCAGGCCCTGCACCAGAGCAACCAGTGGCCACCAGTGGATACACACAGTGTTTTGGTTACTTTCCTCTTGTTGCTGAGATAAACACCTGACACCCCAAGTTAGGGAAGGGAAGGTTTATTTCTTACAAACTCTGGAGATTCCAGTCCATACTCAGCTGGCTCCAAGGCAGGGTGGTATGGCTGAGGGGGGCAGCCCTTCATGGCAGCTGCAAGCAGCAAGAGCAAACCACGCCAAAGAGGAAAACTATGCCCCCATTCCAACCTTGCATTGTATGTCAGCTCCACCCCCGGGCGGGTGCAGAACTCACACGCCAATCCCAGCACTACACAACAAATCAATCATAAACATTAGATTCAGCCACTTCAGTGACTACATGAGGCTTGGGGGGCCATCTATATACAAGCTGTAACACACAGCCAGAACTGGGCAAGAAAACCACACAGTCACACTCCAGAGAAATTGCAGCCAATGTGGGAGATGCCTGGGACCCCACTACCAGCTTGGTTGGAAGAATCCAGGAAAATGTCAAGATGAAGAAGCAAAAGGCAGTTGCTGGACTCCAACCAAAGCACAGCAAGTCCAGGAGATGAAAACATGGAAGAGATCGGGAGTTGCACACCTGAAGTTTCTGCAATGATGGCAAATGAAGTAAAGAGACAACTTCTTGAGGCTACAAAAGAAATTAGAACAGAAATACTATCTCAGGTTAAAAAAAATGAAAAACATAATAAAACAATTCCTAAGCATCTGTAAAGAAGACATAGATAAAAAAATAGAGGAGCATAGGAAAATGAGGGAAACCTTGAATGGATATAAGAGAGATTTTGAATGCATAAAATAGATTCAGAGATATTCAGGAAATTAACACCTCCATTGAAAGCAGGCAAAATTGCTTGAAAGAAACTGAAGATAGACTTTCAGACCTTGAAGACAGGTGTGCAGCTTGTGATCATAAAAGGAAAAACCTTTTAAAAAATGAGGAGACAGGAAATAACTCAATGACTGTAAGACAATGCAAAGAAAAATAATTTAAGAATAATAGGTATCAGTAAAAAAGCAAGGGTCTACACAAATGACTTTAAAAATCTATTTACAGAAGAAATAGCAGAAAACTTCCCAAACAGGGGAAAAGGATGTGATATTCAGATAAGTGAGGTATATAGGACTCCAGCTAGCCATAACCAAAACAAATCTACACCTAGACATATAATAATCAAGATTCCAGAAATTCAACACAATAACAGAATATTAAAAGCTGTTAGAGAAAAGAAACAGATCACCTATAAAGAAAACCCCATCAGAATCATGACACACTTCTCAACACAAACCATCAAGTCAAGAAGAGTTTGGAGTGAAATGTTTCAAGTCCTGAAAGAAAACAGCTTCCAACTCACATTGACGTACCCTGCAAAGCTATCTTTCAAAATTAATGGAGAAACAAGATACTTCCATGACAGAGAACAGCTGAAGGAATTCATGACTGCCAAACCAACCCTACAAAAAATACTGAAGGACATTTTAGAGAGAGATAAAAAAGACCATGGTTCCAGGAACAGCAGCAGAGGGGGATCACCGAGCTGGGAAGACAATTGAATGGCGGGGAAAAGTAGACAGCCAAGGTCAGGAAAATAGCATGGCAGAGGTAAGCCAGTGCATGTTGGCCATAACCATTAGTGCAGATGGTCTCAATTCACCAACAAAAAGAAACACAGGCAGAGTGGATCAGGATACAAGACCCATCAATATGCTTTATCCAAGAAACATGTTTAACTCAAAAGGAAATCCATAGACTAAAAGTCAAAGGAGAGAAAAACAATGCTTTATGTGACAGGGAACCAGAAGAAAAAGTATGGGTACCTTGCCCATCAGCTGCAGAATGGATAAGAAAGATAAGGCATTTCTATATAATGGAAAGCTATTCAACTCTAAAGAAAGACAACCTCAAAGCTCTTGTCAGTAAATGGATACAACTTGAGTCATTCTCATGGGTGAAATGGTTCAGAGTAACATGGGTGAACATCATGTTGTCTCTCTAATATAAAAAACTAAATTAGTGGGATCCAAAATGCACAATAGAGGCTGTGAAGGTAAAGGGGAGGAGATGTCTACAGGGGGAAGGCAGTGGCCATTGCTAATCTATTATCCTGTTTTGAAACCATGTATTGTTTTCATTGTTCTGTTTAGCTTAGTTTTATTCTGTTGTTGTTTTTTTTTATTTTATTATAGTGGATGGCATGGACACCTATTTCAAAAATAAAAAAATGGAATACAGTAGCCATTATTGATTTCCTGTTATCTTGTTTTGAAGCTCTGTATTGCTTTACTTGTTTTCTGTTTATTGATTTTATTCTATTTCGCTTTGTTTGAATTTATTATGTGTGATGTTATAAGCAGTTACTTTGAAGATAGCAAGATGCATTATGGTGGCCACTGTGGTATTCCAACCGCCTGGTTTTTGAAGTCCTATATTGCTTTCATTGTTTTGTTTTGATGGGTTTTATTCTGTTCTGTCTTATTTGATTTTATTATAACTGAGGGTATGGGTAGTTATTTTGAAGATAACAAGAGGCATTATGGTAGCTATTACTGATTTCCTTTTATATTGTTTTGAAGTCTTGTACCATGTTTATTGTTTTGTTTTGATTAACTATTCTATTTTATTTTGTTTGATTTTATTATGTCTGATGATATAAATAGCTATTTTGAAGATAATAAGATGCATTATGATAGCCACTGTTGTATTCCGACTGTCTTGTTTTGAAGTCCTCTATGGGTTTTATTGTTTGTTTTGATTGCTTTTCTTCTGCTCTGTTTTGTTTGATTTTATTGTGCCTAATGATATGGGAAATTATTCAGAAGAGAGCAAGAGGCAACATGGTAGCCATTGTTCGTTTATTTTTACCTTGTTTCGAAGTCTTGTATGACATTCATTGTTTTGTTTTGATTGACTCTATTCTTTTTTTTGTTGTTTTATTCTCTTCAAAATAAAAATAAAAATAAAAACATGGAATTTTTGCTTTTAAAGTCAGTAAAGATCCAAATATTGTGAAATTTGACCAATTTAAGATGAACAGTTATTTTCTTTACTCGTTATACCAAAAAATGACTTTGTTCTTTTATTGTCTTTTTCGTTATTTTAGTGTCACCTAGTCTGATTATCTCTGTAGATCAGATTCTGATTTTCGAAAGTCTAACTAAAGTATTATTATTTTAATGTCATTTAGTTTTTCAATAAAGAGGAAATCAAGAGCCTAATTTTGAAAAGCTAGAAATGGTGACATGTGCCTGTAACCTCAGCACTTGGTGGGTCAGAAGATCACCAAGAGTTCAAGACCAGCATACACCACAATACCCTGTCTAAAAAAAAAAAAGAAAAAAAAGAAAGAAAACAAAACAAAAGACCTAAATTTGAAACAGCTACAGTTATCCTAAATTTTTCAAGTTGTTTCTATTCACTTTGTACCAAATTTTGCTTTCTTTAAAGCAAACTCTTATGTATTTTACTCTTCATTGTCTCTGCATTTGAGAATTTCAGAGTCTTTAGAGTGATTTACATGTACTTTCACATCAAAATGCCATTTCAGATACACATCGGTATTTTATTATAATCTTAGTTTTTGTCTTTTTGGGAAATTTACTGTTGAACTAAGTCTTAGATGTGGAAGTATCTATCAGAATTTCAAAAGAATTCATCAGTCTGTGGCCCCTATGAGTGACATGTGAGTACATCTTTAAAGAAATTTCTCACCAGCATATTTATAAAGGTAAACCCAAACTTTAGCTTAAGTTTGGGGATCTCAGAACACTCCAAATATCTCAGAATTATTTCTCAAATTTTTTATCTGATGTTTGCTATAGTGACCTATGTTTTTCTTAGGTTTATTGAAATCACTCCCTCTTAATCTTTTTGTCCTGTACCTTTTCAGCAATAACCAGTGTCCTACCATGAGTGAAGGCTAAGGTTTAGTTGAATTTGTCAAATACTATGTTCTCAGTGCCTGCTACATAGTAGATACTCAGAAAATATT
The DNA here is from genome assembly GCA_004365215.1 of Cuniculus paca. Classification (NCBI taxonomy): domain Eukaryota; kingdom Metazoa; phylum Chordata; class Mammalia; order Rodentia; family Cuniculidae; genus Cuniculus; species Cuniculus paca. The sequence continues at coordinate 22,037 of RJWT010002295.1, read as the reverse complement.
TTCTAAGTCTACAGAAAATAGAATATCTGAATCCAAAAAAGCTTTCTACATCCAACTAAAATCTTTTTCTTCTTTTTCTCTGAAATCTCATGAAATTTATTCACCTTAGTACTAATTGGCAATCAGCAACTATTCATCAGTTGCCATATTTTCATGAATCTTTTCTCCTATCCAAATAAATTTTAGATTGCTCAAGGATAAGATATGACACTGTACACTGCTGTGAAAATTCAGTGTCTTATGAGTAAAAACATCAAATAATGCCCTTGTTTTAAGTCTTATTAGATTGAGAAGTAATTATTTTTGTTGTTTGCCCATTTAGGAAAAGGACCATCTGTTAAGAAAACTCTAAAATAGTCTACTTTGGTTGATTTATTTTATCTTAAAATTCTGATGATAGGTCTTTTACAATGCAGAATATTTTCATGGTAGCCTCAATTTATGAGGAAAATCATTATTGTAATTTAGACTTTATGACTTACAATAATGTAGTTCCTAAAGAGTTGGATTACCTTTGAAACAGCCAGTAAGAAAAACATTTTAAAGTAAATTAATTTCTACAAATAAGGTTTATATTAGAGACTACATTATTTAAAGTGACCTCTCTAGATTCTGAAATGTAAGACTTAAGTATGAATTTTGTAGCTCACTTACAAGTCCTGTTTTATTTTGGTGGGTTTAATGTCAATATTCACATACCTCTTCAAAATCATTCCATATAAACTCCTAAAAGTAAAAAGACAATAATTCCCTCGTATTCTTCTCAGCCTAGAATAGTGCCTTTGCAATAGTACGAGATCAATGGCAACTGACTAATGGAAAAAATTCATCTTTACTCCTTCTGCAATCTTTCTATCTTTCAATATTTCTATCCTTCATTTCCAGAATTCTAGAGTGGCTTCATAAAACGGCTTCCCTGTCTTGGTTACTTTTTCTTCCTTGCTGAGACAAACGCCTGACACGCAAATGAAGCAAGGAAAGGTTTATTCAGCTTACAGTTTCTGTGGATTTCAGTCCATAATCAGCTGACTCCAAGGCAGGGTGGCATGGCACAGGGGCAATACTCCAAGGCAGCAGCCAGAGCAAGAGGGGGGCAAGCCGTTCATGGCGGCTACTAGCGGCAAGGGCAAACCGCGCCAAAAACAGAAAAAACACGCCCTCATTCCGACCTAACATTGTATGTTGGCTCCACCCCTGTGTGGGTCCAGAACTCACACCACCAATCCCAGTACTAGACAAGGAGTCAATCATAAATGCTAGATTCAGCCACTTCCATGACTACATGAGGCTTGGGGGGGCCATCTATATACAAACCCTAACATTCACAAATTGGGAAGCTAAAAAAATCTTTAAGTCATCACTTTAAATCTGAAGTAATCCTTAGAGATCAAATATATTCAGTCACTTCATTTTATGGATGAATATATGTTGAATATAAAAAAAAGTCATGTTTGTTTACCCTATCTCACAGTCCTATTTTCTGTCTTATATATTGGAGGTTTTCTACATTTGATTATATTTCAAGACATATTGATACATCTCAATAGCATATTTACATTCACTATTATCATGTATGTGTTTATGTGTATACACAGATAGGAGAAATGTGTATACACAATTCTAGTCAAATGTATACTTATACCCCTTTATATTTTATGTTGAAGTGTACATATATACATCAAACTCACATATATCTTTGTAAGGATATATAATTATTGAAACTAGTAAATAAGTCATTGGGAAAAATCAATCCTATTATCATAGTGCACAGTTATTAGTTGTTCAAAAGTAATCTTATGTTGAATAACTGAAATGAAATAACTAAATCAATTAATGATGAGTTTTTCACTCTTAATATAATTGTGTATTTAATTTTATAAAACAGAATACTTATTTATTCTTTCCAATTTTTCCTAAAATATTAGAGTTTGTAAATTAACAATCGACTGGCTCCAGTTCTACCATTTAAAAATTGGGAATAGTCTCATAAATTGTGAACTATCCATAACAGATTGTTTAATATGATGTAAACTCATCAGAGAAGAACCTTATTATTCACACCAAGCTTAACTGCTAATTTTCAAAGACAAATGCACCTGTGGAAAAAGAAATCGTATCTTTAAATTGTATTATGCACTGACATGACCACATACTGTTTTGTCCTTGTTGTTAATACAGAAATCAGAGGGTGTAAATCTCTTCATCTTCCTGTCAGCACTTCTGGCCAGGGTGTTAATGGCCTGCAGCCAGGAAGTTGTATAGGCTTCCCGCCAATCAGCAATGAAACCATTTAATTGGCTTTTCATAGAGGAAGTGCAAGGAAGGTGGGGGCTTGGTGCTAATGCATTTAGATGAAAACTTATTTTCAAATCTCCAATTAAAATGAGACAAGAGATCTTAATCTTTTGTGGTGTAAAGGGGATAGAAAAGATTCATTCATTTATTAAGTGATAAAGGCTAATTTTACTGATTGAAAATACATTATCAGTGTCTTAAGAGATTTCTTTTCAAGGAATAAACTCAGCTTCCCCCTGCCAAGATAAAACTCTTATTTCTTCAATAAGAAGCCAAAGAAAGGTCTCCAGCTTAGAAAAAATAAAGAATAACAAAACTGAAACAACATCTAAGTCCAAATATTTTGATCTGATAAAGAAGCTGTACATTCTAATTGTGAGATGTTGGGGGGCTCAGAAAAATGACACCCTAAAGCATAGCACTTTGGCATAATAAGTACTTTGAACTCAAGGAAGCTTAAAAACCTCAGTAGCAGCCTAAAAAGAAAAATCTATCATCTTCTCCAGCCTTCTATTTGCCACTCCCTCTCCTTTTCCAGGGAACTGAGATGTAGAAACCAGAATTCCTGGTAGCTCACATAAACTAGAACAATTCCTCTCTAAATCAAGTTATAAAATGAAGAAAGGTCATTCTCTAGTCTCCTTTCTACTATGAAGATCCTCCTTCCAGAAGGTCCTAGCCAATACCTGGTAGGAAGTACTGCTCCACAGGTGATAAAGAAGAATCAGGACAGATAGACCTTGCTGAGTTTTCCCCCCTGGTTCTAACTACCATTAGATCAGACACTTTCATCCAATCATATTTCTATGCAGCTGTTCATTCCTCATCACACCCTAAAAATAGAGTTTTTCCTGGACTTTTAAGTTTTCATTTCTGAAACTCCCAGGTCATATAAAACTTTGAATAAACTTCTATGTAGTTATTGTTGTTATTCCTGTTAATATGTCTTTTTGCTGTAGGAGTGTCACTATGACCCTTATGACCAGTGAGGAAAGGTATTACATGTTTTGATCCTTTGGAGACAAGCCATATTAAAAAATCTTGGCCACCTCAATAATGAGTATTATGAGTTGGGTAAAGTATACAGTGACACTGAGAAAATTCTAACTTTTTACATTCTTGGGGAAAAAATTTGAAAGTTGAGATAAATGACTGCTAAAATTAGAGCTTGGAAAAGGTAATCTTTAGTATCCATAAATGTAGTATTACAAACCATTGAAGACTATGTGAGTTGTAAGCAAATTATTTAAACATTTCTCGATTAATTTGAGGGTAAGTGACCCTTGTTTCTATCTTCATGGGCATAATCTAAAAATAGAAGTTTATAAGATCAGTGTCCTTAAGACTGCACACCATTGCACTCTGAATGCTTCCACCTTTTTCTAGAACTATCTTTATGCAACTAAGATAAAGAAAACACAATATAACACATTATGTTGCAGAGAGAAAAAAACAATATTGACTCCATCGACTCTCCATTTCTTCATACTTGATTGTGTTTAAAAGAAATCACTAATGAGTTTTTCTTAAATGCAAGGAAATGAATCCGTATAAGGATAAATACTCCTGCATTAATTAGGTCAAAAATCATAGGATGAGAAAGAAATTTGGATAAAAATATAACAGTTTCTTAATTGGAGAGCAAATGGAGCATTGGGTTTAATGCTATCTGACTGAACATCATGCCTTTCATTTAACATGTGGATGAGCTCACATACATTTACCATAGCTACTCCATTCCAATCTTGTCCTGCTTAGATTATAGTCGGAGAGTCTAGAAGGATGCCAGGACCGTCTTGAAGCAGTCAATGGCAAGAGGGAACAAATAGACAATAAACCAAAGCTGGTCTACCATTTGTGTCTGTGGGGTCCACAAGCTAAGTACAACTGTACAAAATAATATTTAAAGAACTATTTCATGACATGTGACAGCCATCAGAAATTTAAATTTTAATATCCATAATACAAAATTTAATTGGAACACAGAAAAGCACAATTGTTTACCTATAATCTCTGTGATTGTTTTGTAATTATAAAATAGAGTAACAATGTCAGAACAGAGACCATAAAGACAGGAAACCCAGAAACATTCACTAACTGCTTCTTTTAAAGTTTGAGAACCTATTTTCTTTGCTAATGTTGGCTCAGAGATGCTAAATTAGCCGGTCAATTTCATGTATGGTCAGTGAATGTGGTTGGGAGAATAATCTACCAACTTGCAATATTTGCTCTGGCTGATCAATGGCACAAAAATAATTGCTTAATATCTTAACTTTTCATGTAGACATAGCCCCAGAGGGCACTTGCCTCCCACAAATGCAACTTTTATGAAGATAATAAAAGAGGCGAAAGGAAAAAGAAACAAGAGTTTATGAAATGGCTTTCTTCTTGCTTCCTTTTAGCTTCAATTTGATTTTTTGAGCTACTCAGCTAGTAACAAGTAATACAGTATTTGTTACATCAGCAATTGTGAAATTTGCGGTACCTAATATTATAGCAGTTCAGGCAAGGGAGTCCTTTTCGGTATTTTTCCTCCCAAATTGCAATCAATGCAGTTTTTCAGCTTTTTCCTCCTAAGCCTTTTGTGTGAAATAAACTCAAGACAGGATTATAAAATGATGAGTTCGAGTCTGGCTGTGTATGTTAAAAATCTATCCTTGAGCAAATTTTGTCCTGTCAAAATTATTGTATTAATATTCCCATGGATCAAATATATTTCAGATGGACTTCTTTTTAAGTACCTTCAGATGTTCTACAATTTAATTTAGTATTGTTTATTGAGCACCTATAATGCACTTGGAATTACTCCAGGTGCTAGAGAAAGTATAGCAAAATCCAAGACAAAAACAATCCATCTTAGCAAAAAAATATATATATTTGTAAGGGGATGCAGATTGTATTAGGCAGCTTTCCTGTAGCTGAGACATAATACCTGATCCTCATAAATTAAAGAAGGAAAGATTTAATTTAGCTCATATTTTCAGGAAATTCAGAACAAGGTTGGCAGGATCCCAGGCAAAAAATCTCATAGTGGAAGGGAGTAGCAGAGCAAAGATGTTTAGTTTACAACGGCCAGGAAGCACAGTGGGTGAACAGTACCAGACAGGATAGAGTGAGGGACCAATGTATAGTACCAAAAACCATGCCATCATGTCACATAGACATGCCCATCAGTGTGCTCTGCTCATCAGTCAGGGATCTCTTCATCCAATGAAGTTGTCAACTGAGGATTAATGGTAACACAGATAATGAAAACAATATATATGGTAGGGTTGTAATGACATGGGAATAAATATAACAGGAAAAGAGATTAAATGTGTTGTTAGGGATCAAAGAACTACACCCCAAAGTACAGCACTTTGGCATGCCAAGCACTTTGAAATAAAGTCTTAGAAGCAAAATTATTTTTGACCCTCTTTCTTCTGCTCCTCTTTTACCCCTAAGGTAGGCCACAGAAATTAGAACCCCTCTTCCCCAATGTCAGCTGTGAAACCTATAAATCCTACTCTAACTGCCTCTCTTTCTTTTAAGAGTTGATCATAAAGAAATTCTGTGACCTTCCTTATCTGATAATGGATTATAAGACCCTCATTTGAAAAAAAGTGCTGCCTCATACCCAGGAGGAAGGGGTGCTTTATAGAAAGGCCAAGAGGACCCTCACAGTCTTGTGTCTCCCCCCAGTCTATTACCATTTTGTTACACTCTTTGTCCAATCACATTTCTACACAGCTGTCCATTCTCTATCAAACCCAAGCATAAAATAAACAGTTTTCTTTGCATCTTTGGACTTTCATTGCTGAAGGCTCCTGTGTCACATAAACATTTGATGAAGAATAGATATCATGGGGGTCGGGGGTATAGTTCAGCGGCACAGTGCCTGGCTGGCAAAGGTAAGGTGCTGAGTTCTATTTCCCCTAAAAAAAGAAAGAAAGAAAGAAAGAAAGAAAGAAAGAAAGAAAGAAAGAAAGAAAGAAAAAAAGAAAAGAAAAGAAAAGAAAAGAAAAGAAAAGAAAAGAAAAGAAAAGAATATTCATCATGTTCTTTTCTTGTTAACCTGTCTTTTGCTATGTGAATGTTGGCCTTGACCCTTTGGATGACTTGGGAAAGTATTCTGCCTCTCTGCCCCTACAGTGTAGAGTCTGTGAGCTGCAAGAACTTTAAATAAGAAGGTCAGGAAAGGCTATGTGAAGCACAGCATCCCAAGAAGAAATTAACACTGTGCAAATGCCAGCATGTAGGCACACTTCAGGGACCATACATGAACAGGACTTCGGAAGAGGCAATACTTGTTCAGAACCTAAATCTACTCCTAAAGTCTTTTCTAGTGAGTACAGATACTAATGCATCACTATTTCTAATTTAACAGAAAAGGCAAGTTGTGCTTATAAGCAACACAACTATTACAGTGAAAGAAAAGAGTATTTTTTCATGTTATGGAAATAAAACAGAGTTTTTTGAAGATGGGGTTTTAGATGATGCATTATAGGATGGAAGGCCAGCAACACTAGCGAAGTTCATGATTAGAAAATGCTTGAACAACATAATAACCTGTGGATGTTGCAATTGATTTGCATGGCTTAATGCAGTGGATGGATAGCTAGTAGAAGACTATGATAATTAGGATTTAATCCTACAGCCCCTAGGACAAATATGCATTTCATGAATACAGGAATGTAGTAAAGTCTCGGAAAACAGTATAATTAACATCATGACTTAAATGACTATGACTGCCAGATTGGTGTATGTGTGGGGAGGATACATGATGAGAAAACAAATTTTCAAGTCAATAAATAAGAAATACCTGCTAGTCAGTAATTTTTTTAATCTTATAATTTTCATTGTACCTATGTCATAAATTCTTATTACCTTTCTTTTATATTACTTGACTATAAAATACAAATGATCCAAACTTCCCTAATGATTTGACTCTCTAAAAATCTAGAAATGCACACACACACACACACACACACACACACACACACACAATTTCTTCATTACAAATATCAGAGGACACTGGCAATGTCTGGTTGTCATGCTGGGGTTGTGTGTGGTATAGGCCTTTAATAGGTAAAAGTCAAGTATGCTGCTACACCTACTACAATGCACACTGAGTTTTTAATAATACAGATCAGGCCTAAAACTCAGTAGTGTTGAGGAATGACCTAAACCAATCCACACTAAGCCACTAGTTTGTAGGCAAAGATAAAATATGAGACATCCAGTGAAATTTGAAGTTCAAATGAGCAATGAATTTTTTTTACTGTAAGTATGCCCCATGAAATATTTTAGACATGTTGACAATAAAGAATATTCATTGTTTATCTGAAATTCAAATTTAACTGAGCATCCCCAATTGTTATTTGCTAAGTCTGGCAATGCTATTCTAGAGAGATGAAAATATTGACAAGAGACAGTAAATTGGCAAGGTAGTATTTCAAGACGTAGCCCCAAATCAAAACCAAACATAACGTCTAGTGATGCATGGAAGAACTAAATTCTAATGTAGTGCCTAGGAAATATGCATTTGGGTTTCTATATTACTGCTTTTGATGACCATTGGAAAAATGATTCAGCCTTCACCCTAAACTGCTGAAACTGAATGTCTTTACAAAGATCTACAGGAGATTCAGAAGCACATTCGAATTTGTAAAGCACTGATCCAGACCATTCCTTCTGCTAGTTCTTAAAAGAGAGAATTAACCCTAAGAATTATAGCCCCATAATATGATGATTGTCATCATAAAGCACAGTTTTACAACTTGAGAAAATACATCAAAATGTTCATTATAAACTAATTTCTCATTAAAATGTAGATTTCTTAATAACATAATAGTTGAATGATGTGGCTATCAAATGAAGAATTTATGTTTTTATAGGCCAACCTTGGTAAAACTTGTTATTAAAGTCCTAATAAATTAGTAATGTAAATGTAAATGGTATTTATCACCAAGAAAAAGAATGTAGACCAGTGCCAAACTGGAATCTAAGAAAAGCTAACAAGAGTATTTGATCAATAAATGATAGATTATTCTAGACTCTGATGTAAGAAGCAAAAAATCCATAACTTTGAATTTGTGACATTTGCATTCAAAACTAATTTAATTGCCCTTTATTATTTACTTCTTCACTTTACTAATACAGAGTTGACCAAGTCCTGTGTCCTTGAGCTGCCCTTAGTAAAAGTCATTTCACTAAACAAAAACAAAAACAAAGTAATAAAATCCTAGGATCAGTAAGACACACAAAAGGCTCATGGAAGGAAAATGTCAGTATTAGGGCTCAGAAAATGACACCCAAAATATGGTGCTTTGGTGTGCTGAGTGCTTTGAACTAAAGAAGAACCAGTCTCTGACCTTTTCCTGCCTTCCTACCTCTTGTCCATCTTGTTTCCTGTCACCCTAACCCCACCACCATGCTAAGCACCAAAAGAAATTCTCTCTACAGTTCCTTTATCTGTTTACAGATAGATTCTTAACACACACACACAAACACACACACACACACACAAACACACACAAAAATAATTAGCACTAGTCTTCTGATAGGGAAGCTCATCACCCAGGAAAGAGGTACTGTGTTGCACAAAAGATGGGAGGCAGACACCCCAGACTTTGCCACTGACAGATAAGTCTTCCTTGTATATAATGAAGCAACCTTTGTTCACCATGCCATTCCTCCTCTGGCCTCTTGTAGCTTACCGCCAGCTTTCCTCCAAAGCCTCAAGCCCTATTCTGATGCTATGAAAAACTCCAGTCATTGCTCATAGAACTCTCATATGTTTGCATGTAATAAATTTGTATGTCCCTTCTGAATCCATCTATGGGTAATTTATTTCATAGACTTAATAACTAAAGCATTCAAGGGAAAGTTTTCTTATCTCCTGTAAAAGAAAGGATGAAAAGATATTCCTTTCACATTAATTTCTGTTCTTTTTCACTCCACAGTCTAGGGAATTTTTACAGTGATGGTGAACCTTTTAGAGCTTTCACTGATAACAAACAGGTGGCTGTGACACATGTGCCTTAGGTTTGCCACCACTGGGCTAGCCAACAGGAGAGATTGGGAGAGCCTTCCTCAATGAAGGGATTACCTGGAAGGTATAGGAACCACATGGTCTTTTTAGCAGCCTAATTTCCTTGCTTTTAGCTTCATTTTGGAGAGTTAAGACTTCAAAAACCACTGAAGTCAGCTCAGACAAAGCTTAACGCATTTCTCCTTATAAAAATGACAACAATTGCAAAAGAACTGCAAACCTGAAAAATACAGAGCCTCCTGGGGCTTATAAGGGCTGAGCATCATAGCATTGTTATGAATGCTTTACTAGCAATCCCAAATAAATCAGTGGTTGCCTTCAGCACCAATGACAACATGAATATTTTATACCTCATCATCCCTGTCTGCAAGTCTAGTTTTATCAATAGCTGAGTCTGATGCTCGAGACCACAGGTCCCTTTGATTCGTTATGATTATATTTTCTCCATCTATTTCTTAGCGTTTTTTGAGTGTAGAGAACATTGTATTAAATATTTGCATTAAATGTTTTCATCTCTATCACTTACAGAAGACAGATTATTATGCTATCAAAAGTTCTCAAGTAAACACAGAAACAAGTTATATTCAGAGTTGCAATGATGGTCAGGGTAAAACAATGTAAGAAGTAAATTTTTAAATGTATGGGGAGTTGGGTTTTAACAATTCTAACAAAGAATAGCAGCAATTAGCTACTTTTCAATAAAAAGGATACTGTATTTTAAATATGCTCTGATTGTCTGTATATTATGTTTTGACCTCTTAGAAATCATTTCTGGCTGAGATTGCTTCTCTTGGAGTTGATCAATTCTTAGAGACAGCAAGAGATAACCTTTGATATGTAAACTAAGAATCTGGAGCCCTATCCCCTATGCCTGGCTAATACACCGTTTAAGAGGCAACATAGCTGTGCCTGCATCATTCTAGGGCAAGTACCAGGCACTCAGGGACCATTCTACGGCCCCAAATCCACCAAAAATTATTCAGATTAGCCAATCCTGAACTGGTCACCCTGTTGTGCCTTGCTTTTTCCATAGATACCCCAAGGAAAGCTCTGACCAACCCAGTGTTTTCCCTGTGAGGTGTACCATACCTCACTCCCTAGGACTCCTCTCTCTGCTCATGGCCATGTTTAACTAGTTCATTTTTGAAACCATCAGTGAATATCCCAAACAAACAAACAAAAAAACTACTGTATATTTTATTGTACAAAATTAAATAACATGTGTAGCAGCAATACTCATACAAAAAGAAGAGACGATAAATATAGGTTGGAAACAATAGGAAAAATTAAATCTGAAAACATCAAAGGAAATTCATCACTTCCTAAGTAAATGACAATTCAAAATAAAGAATGACATACCAAAAATTGATTATAACATCAAAGTTTTATTTTTCTATCTAAATATTTATGTAACCCACTGACATTGATGATGGTCAAGTTTGATTATGAAGAAGCATCTATGATAGCTTTATTATTTTGCAGAATTGAAATTTAACTGCTCTGATAATCACTGAAATGAATTAACTGATGCTTCATGATTTTCAAAGCTATAGTCACAGTTACTTGTGTATCATTAATAGTAATTGGTTTATAAGATAAGATTCAGCCTCTCTGAATATTGATAATATTCTGTATTGATAATATTCTGCATCTTTTTTTACAAGGATATATTGGCATCTTTATACATTTGGAAAATTTAGCCACTTTCATTAAATTCATGATACGTGTTTTTCTAAAACACCCTAGTAGAGAAATCCTGTACCTCACCAACTTGCTGTCATATAACTTGAACTGAGGTACAAGCATTCATTAGCAGACATTCATAACATACTCAGAAAACTTTCCCTTACCTCCCTCATCCAAATTCTTATCAGTGATACCAGTACCATCCCTCTGCCTCCAATACGACTTTGAAACCCTCTTGATCTTGAGTTTTGGGATAGGCATGTGTTGGGAAGACTGGAAACTCAGTAGAAAGGTCAAGGAATGAGACAGGAAGAATTTTATACCCCTATGAAGTGATTAGTCTCCGTATTTTTGTGCAGTCCAGGACACTCCAACCATGTGTGCACATGTCACCGTGTGTCTCGAGTCCCACATAAAAACTACTCATAAACTGAGCACTACTAAGGTTGTTGAAACACTGTTTCCTCCCCTTTGATACTACCAGCACTGCAGGTATTCTTCACATTACTCTACACACTGTTCATGGGTGCCAACATTCCCGAATTCTAATTCCAATTCAAGAATTCTTTTAGGGATTAGGAGAGCACTACATAGTGGTAGAGCACTTGCCTGGTACACAAGTGACTTGAGTTGAATTCCCAGAACTGTCAGAAAAATTTCCTTTAAATTTTGAGCAATCAATCACTTTTCTCCATCTGTGAAATGGGCACTCTGCTCCCTCTAAGGCAGATTGAGAAAGACTGAAAAATAATGTTTTGCACAGCAAACTTCTCTTACTGTCTATATAGACAACATATTGGTCTCTGTTGTTAAACTACATAAAAAAGAACACTGTTTTGACTAGAAAATTAGGATGAGGTTTAAACAACGTACATATTTATGAAAACAAGCCAAAGCATTTTAATTCTCCCTTTCTAGCAAACAATTTGGCATTAATTTACATATATTGTTTTAATCAAATGATGAAGTGATTTTTCTTCTTTTGAAACTCTCATGGCCTACACCAATATGAAAACTTTTTTCCTAGTTAAGTGGGCCATCTTTGTCTTTTGGATATTTAACAACAAAAAAGAACTAATTTCACGTAGTGAGCTCATTATGCTACTCTACCCAATTGATTAGCATGTGTCTTCAGAGCAAAGACAGTGAAATGTTACTCAAACATGTCCACAGACTGAATTTACCAGAAGCTCTTTCCTCTCAGTTTTACTCCTTTAACCAGTTACTCAGTGTTTGTTTTTGCCAGAGCATCTGATCTATTTAAGAATATACATATACATGATATTATTTGTATTACATGATATTATACATGATATTATTTGTATACATATACATGATATTATTTGTATACATGATATTATTTGTATATCTTCTTCCAAAATGATAAGTAAATCATATGTAATGTTGATAGATCAGCTAAATAGCAAAATATTCGTGAGGCAGGAAAATTAAAACAAAAAGGTGGACATTGGTTTATCTATGTTGAATTAACCCTCACTTTTAAAGTTTGATCCACACTTACAGCCTGAAAAGGAAGAATTTTAGGAAATACCAGAATCTTATATTACTTAGACCTAATTTTTTGTATAGTAGTTGTACCTAATCTATAGGCTAAAGAATTCTAGAGCAAGGATGTGTCATATTTTAGTTAAGACAGGAGTCCTTAGATCAATACGCATACTGATCGTAGCATCAAAGCTATTAAAATGCTTTTCAGAGTACATTCAAAATTAATTTAATGAATGTGAAGATGTGTTATGACTAACAAATCAAAATTTGAACTACATTTTACTAAATTTATAATAGATTTTGCCATTTTATTGCAATTAGTAACTTTTAAAAAATAAATACATGACAACATTCCACATAATCTGAAATGGTTGTAAAGATAGGATATATATATATGCCCCTTTAAAAATAACATTATGTAGATAGATTTTGTTTCTCTAAACACAGTAACAACTCCGTGTGGCATAAGCAATTATCTCCACTTTACAGGTAAGAAAATTGAATTTTACAAAGGTTCACAGGCCTTTGCCTTTGTCTTTGCCCTGGGTACCAAATACCTGGTAAACCTAAACCTGAACCTGTCGCTATTGTTTACAAATTCCCTCTGTAGGCTTTATGCCATATTCTGGCCATGTCATCATTGACAAAATAAGCTATTTGTGTCAATCAAAGTATTGATTTCAAAAGTTATAAAGTTACACAAAAATGTAAGACAGCATTTTGTTTATTATATTTGTGAAAATAGCAATCATAGTAAGACTAGCCCAAGCCCCAACTCCTCCTTCACACGAAATTATTGTAACGGCCGTATAATTCTGGGAAGCTCTAAGTAGAGATGAAAACCTGGGATCTGTGGATAAGATAAACAGAAATTGGAAGTGGCCAAGGAAGAAAGACCAGGAGCCTGGGGAATCCTACAGGCTAGGAGACAAAAGACTGCAGAGGACATGGGGATGTGCAGGCTACGCCACAGAGAACACCAAACCCGGTGTTAAGCAAAGCGAAACACACCCGAAGTGTGAACCTCCGTTGTTAGCCTGATTTCAGATGGATGTATTATATACCCTCATCATCAAAATACTTCCCCATCTCACTGTCAGCAATGGACATGTGGAGGCTGCTAGACTGCATCAGCCCATTTCTAAGTTTCAGTGGAAAGCACAGGTCACAACTTTCATTCCTGTGGGGCTCAATGATGTCTACTCTGACTAATATGAATGTAGTCCATCCAAACTTTAGCTTTCCCCAAACAATCACATAGTCGTAACCACCCAAACTTTCATACCAATCACTTCAAAAATAAGAGATATACTTCAGAAGCTGTCTCAGTTCACCATGACACCAGATATAAATTTAAGGGCAATGAATAAATAAGAGGTTATAATTTGCCTTGGTTATTCAAAATAGGATCAAAAGAGCCAAATCAGTCTGTTTATTTGGAGTATTAATTGTAGTTCTCACTAGGCTAGGTGTGGCATTAGAGGCACTGAATGGATTAGACAGCCTCACCTATACTTATGAAATACATTAAAATTCTATCTGTCATATGGCCTAGTGTTCAGGATTCCTACCTAATAGATTGAAAAATCAATATACTAAAGCCAAGGAAGTATATCTGCAAAAAAACAAAACAAAACAAACAAACAAACAAAAAAACCAGATGCTAATGATCTGTGTAATGGGAACTAGGATCCAAATTCCTTGTTTCTAATGCTTTCACTTTTGACTATAACTCTCGGCAGTTACACACACACACACACACACAAAATGCTTCTGACTCTGAGTTAGGCAGGAAGGCTCCAAATACATGTCCCTTATGGCTCATAAGCTGCAATGTAGTCATTTTGCACTTGTGACCACTTCTTTCCACTCTGTTCAGAACTCTGATCTTGAAACCTCACCCAGGGATAGTGAGCGTATGATAGAGAGGTGAGAAACCCTACTTCTAAGTTCTGAGAATCATACAACTTACTGGAGTTCACTGCGACCAACCTCTGAATTCCTGGAGGTAAACAACACTGAGAATTAGCGATTGTGTAGCCAGAGATGTCTGAATGTCTGCCATGGGTTACATCCATCTGTTTGGTTTTCCCACTGAAATTCAGACATTTGGCTTCTCTGCTAGTTACAAACATTCAACCTGTGCTGTTTCATAAAATATTGTGGAATTTAATGATCCCTTATTTGCTGGTGAAAAACAATACCTGCTTCATATGGTAGTTGTACAGAACAAGCAAGCTAAAACCTGTACAATTTCCATAGGAAAAAAATTACTAAATGTTGATTTTTCAGTAATAGTAACTATTATCCAGAGTAACTATTATCTAAGTGTCTATGTGCTTGTTGTTTATGTGACTTGAAGGAAAAGAAGTTCCAAAAATGTTAAAGAAATGTCACTCTAAGCACCGTTACTATGAGAAAATAATAGCATGGTGTCTCTTGAATTATTTAACATGAATTTATATGTACTCATGTATCTATGCAGCATTTATAAACCAACTGTTTGACAGATAATCAACACACCTAGCAAAAACGAAAATTTACTCACCTTGTCTAGGTTTGCCTTTTTTTCATAGATCATTAGAAAGTCATCCTGCATAATGTATACTGAGTGCTCTGAGATTTGGTTTTATATTGTTTTAGTTTTTCTGCTCTCAAACTCCTGCTACTGTTGATTCATTAAGCAATCTATTTAAATAGCAGAAAAATAAAAGATAATCATTTCACATTTAGACATTAATATGAAAATGATTGGAAATGGTAAAAATTATTGCTAGAATGCATTGATGCAATATCCGTATGTCAATAGAGTTGATCTTGAATCTAAAAAACTTAGTAACTTTGATTTCTTCTCATTATATGCCTTTAAGCTTGGTGAGATGGACTGGAGAATTTTTACACATATTTGTATAACTTTGTCTTTTTTCTTTAAATTATAATGCCAAATTTTCAGTCACAGTTGCATTACAATAGTACCATAATTGCTATTTGAATTATGAAAAATAAAGTCAAGCAGTTATTTTGACTATAATACCTAAAGAAGAACATGAGATTGTGTGATAGATATGCTTTGACTACATAACTATATTCAATGTTCTGATTATTCTACCCACAAGAAGTATTATGGCTTATATATAGATGTCCCCATAAAGCCTCGTCTTCATAGGTGGGACTTTTGAGAGGTGACTAGATCATGAATGTATGATAATGGATTAGTTTGCTGATTAGTTTAGCAAAGTTTTGGATGTGGATAATGGATTTACTGAAGAAAGGAGATGCACAGTGGGTATGAATGGTACCAGCCAATAGGCCTACAGCCTGGATGCAATAAAAAGGGAAAGAAGAAAGCCTTGTTTCTTCTTGTCTGCCCTACAGTGGGCTGTTTCTCCTCTGCCCAGCCACCCTGATTTAGAGTCAGCCAAGTATGGACTGAAACTTCTACAAACTGTGAGCTAAAATAAATCTACCCTTCTTTAACTTGTGAGTGTTGGGCATTTTGTCCCAGCAACAAGAAAGTTGCTGAGACAAAAAGTGAATAAAGAATGGCATATTCTCAACTTACAAGATGATCACCTGTTTTATGGATAAAATCTACTTGTAAGATAATTGTGGTGCAGTTCATTGTTTAAATAGAAGTTAATTTATTACTGTCCAACATTTATTACCTATATTCCTTGAAATATCTAGCAGCTGGAATGAGGTATAACATAGAGTAGCTGTACAATAATTATATGTTGAATGGGTAATGTTTTTCCAGTATGTTCACTTAGATTCAATTGACTTTCAGCCTTAAAATTGATGTTACCTATTTTTAGGTTCCTTCTTAACTCAATTTTTTATTTATTTGGAAAACAGAAGTAGGCTAAGAATGCCAAGGGAATTTTAATTTGTAGAAAATGGTGAACAGCTGGGGATTTATCTCAGCAGCATAAGTGCCTGCCTGGCAAGCACAAGGTCGTGAGTTTGATCTCTGGCACAATAAAATAAAATAAATTAAAATAAAATAAAAGTGAACAGCAAAATCCAAAGTGAAACATTAATAGAAACTTTGTAACTATAGTGTTTTAACTAAATGTCCTTTTATAGGCTATACATTTACAGAATCAGTACAAGAGAAAGGGAGTGATGAAGACCGTGATTTATTGAATGTTCATATTGTGTCTCAAGCCACTGGCACAGAAGAAAGTGAACTGATCAGGCAGTTTCCTGCCTTAGAAATTGGCCTACTTTATACCAAATGTGCTACTATCACACTGAGACGTAAATATTTTTAAGGTAATATAATACTTACTAACTTTGATTAAAATTGAATAAAATTCAAGAATGGCTTATGAATCAAATATAGCAAAACAGGAAAAATAGAGCAATGTGATCTTAAACCAGCTAGATATGTAGTAATAAATTCTAAATTCTCATTTTATCCATGGTTAATGACAGTATACAGAGAGAGATAACCACAAAATGAAAATGAGTGTAGACTTTAAACTGGCAGAAAAATACAGGTGTCATTGATTGTAATCATTTATTCATGTATATTTTCTCCTTAACAGTTTTGAAAAACAATAACACTAATCCTATTTAATTCACCGTTCATTTGTTACTAGAAATACAAGAACTAAAACTATGACAAGTAGGTATGTGCACCCTGTGGTACACACTTGTACCACACTCGTAATCTCAGCTACTCAGAAGGCTGAAACAGGAAGATTGCAAGTTTGAGCCAAGCCCTGGCATTTTAGAAAGATCCTGTCTCAAAAAACAAACAAACAAACAAAACAAAAATTAGATAAATAGACAACAACATCAAAAACTGGGGATACAGCTCAGTGCTTTCTGAATTAATTACCCACAATCAAGAAGGGAAAAAGAAGTAGTAGTGACAAATGATTATTTTGTCAATGTGGAAAAGATAAAAAAAATTAAAGATAATTGTGACAGTCATTAGATTATTTGATCAAACTTTGTTAAGGAGTCATTTGGGTTTAGCATACATTCAATAACAAGTAAACTCTGACCCTAGAAATGATTTTGTATTTTCTAACTTTTAAAAAGCAACAGATCCCAAAATTTATAGGCAAGTCTCATTTCCTAAACTACTTTTATTCAAGTTCTTTTGTCAAAATCACCATTAAAAATGCATCAGTGAAGGTGAATCTCCAGTCAGAGGACTAGACTAAAGGGTTCAAAGAAAATAGTTGGGCGGGAGACTCTCATGACAGCTTTAATAACCCAAGATGCTGGACAGTGTTCACACCATATAGCAATCACAAACTCATTAAGATCAAAGAGCATGGGACAGTTGAAAATGTAGATGAAGCAGAACTTTACTGGATAGGAAGACACAGTAATGCATTTTTTTCTTCAACATGATCAACCAATGAGATGGTATGTTTAACAGTCAACTGTAAAAAAAAAGTTAAAAATATAGTTTAGAGAAGCAGGAGAGAAAATTGTAATGCTTATTTTTAAGATATGTTTCTGAAAAGTTAAAGCTAATTGCTGAACTAATTACGCTTCTCTTGAGTTTCTTATACACAAATGATGTGCTTCCAGATTAATTAACTTTACTTCTGAAGAACTGGGAGTGATTCCAAATTTTGACTGTCTGATTATTCTTTGTCCATGGAAAGTATTTCTTCAAGTTCTGCCCTTGTACGTATAATGTTAGGAATATTTTCATAGGGTTTAAGTAGAAATGCAGAAATAAATCTCTGACTTAGCAGATTTTACTTCAAGGTGGTGAAATATAATTCTTACCATCCAAAATTCATTTGAAGATTCAAAACTAAACCAACCCACCCTAAAAACTTTCCAGGTACTGTGATTTGAAGTTCTGTTTAGTTCCAACTTTTTTTTATGCAAAAGCTATAGTGTTTGCTAATGAGTTGCTGGTATAGTGTGTTATAAGACTATTTCTAGGCTGGACTACTTCTCTTTTTTACCTTCTAAAATCAAATAATAAAGTTGAAAAGCCCATGTGCTATCTCTGATAAACTTCTTAAATGTGAACACTGAAATCAGAAGTTTGACTCACTGGCATGTACATAAGAAATCTATTTTCCTTTGGCTCCTTCTTCCCTTATAAAATTCTATGCTAGATTTCCTGCCCAAAAATACACAAAAAGATTCTAATAAATAATCCAGTTATAAAAGCCACTTTTTGTGAGCTTTGTTGCTAAGGGTATAATCTGTTGCCAATGTGATTTATTGGGATAAAAAAAAAAGAATTGAGATTCTGTTTTGAAACCAAAAGTTGCTAGATAGCTTGTGAATTTTTGTGCCATGATCTTTCCAACACTCTCTTTGGGCCCCACACCAACTTCACAGTTAGTAGATTTAATCTTAGCTGCTCAGCTAGAGGCACTACTCCCCTCCTTGATTATGAGTAAAATTTGCCCTGTAGAGTTAGGGAAGGAGAGACAAAACTGGTCAATTCTATCTGCTGTTAGCAGGGTTTGTGAAAATAGGACCGGCAGGGAGTCAGCCTTTGTTTTAAACAGAAAAGAAGTTCTAGCTTATTCTCAGGGAGGAATGAAAATACATAATTAACTGAGGCAGACATGACCTAGGGCAGATGGCAACAGCAGCTCAGTAGGAAGCTTACTATCTAGAATAAGGATTCCTGCTGGGCAGTACTAATTCTGAAAATTAGAAGGGACTGTGGAAGCTTCCTACAAAACTATGTGAGTTTAAGATATGCGAATGTGTCTGAAAGCCTCTTAGAATACAGACAAGAACACACACAGAGAAAACTGGAGCTGACTGCAAAATGTATATGAAATTCACCAGCAGGAAGAAAATGCAATAATGCTCAGAATTTAGTAATAATATCTCATGTTTTCCAAGAGCTTACAAAGGGTCAGGTATTATGATAAATTCTATTAAGCATTATTTTACTCCATGTTTGCAGCTTCTCTGAGACATATCATTAGAATCTCCTTAAAAACAAGAAAATCAGATCATAAATAAGCTGTAGGATATGCCTAAGCTTATACTGTAAGATGATTCACAAGATATTTGAACATGAATACACAGAAAAGAATGAAAGGAAGAGAATTGAAAGTTCAAAATCCATCTAGTGTATATGGGAAAATATATGTAATCTCAAACTACTAGGAAAATGTTCATAATTCCACATAAATTATTAGAACAATTGCAGAGCCTTCTAGAAAAATATTAATAAAGTCAGAGCCTGATCGTATCCAGTGAAATAGGACTATTCCAGCAGGCAGAGTTGTATAAAGACAATTATAAATAAATACATAAAACTCCAAAGCAATGAATATGTATTTCAACTAATTCTTGAGTAAAGAATATGCAAGGTTTCTATGATTCTAAAGTGCATTATTTTAAACCAGCAAGGTATATGCACATAATTCCAATAGTAATGACTTACTGATGTAAATAAATTTGGTAATAAAAAATAAAAATCAGAAACAGTAGAAAATCAAGCAAATCTTTCCCTGTTCTTTATGAGTGCTTCTTCTGCTTTATTATGTGCAGGTAACATGAGACAAAGTAATCAACAGATGTTGACTAGTGTCGATTCATACAACCATGATTCAAAATATCAAAATTGTAGGATTCTTAGAGGTTAGTGTACTTGCCCATATTTTATAGGTGAGAGAAAGTGGCAAGCATCCTGCTCAAAGCCACAGAATATTATTAAAGCTCATGTCATTCAATGGGGGTGTTTTTGTTGTTTCAGAGTGCCTCACACTAGCAGAGCAGAGAGAATTTTTGGTAGTTGGGATCATAAGCCATGATCTAATGAACTAACCAGGAAAATAATAATTAATCACAGCATGCTATGTGGCCTTTTCCTTCCGTAAGCCTGTATTTTCACTCTTGATTCGAGAAATATGCCCAGTTGAGAGTATGCTGTCGAAAGGAGAATGGTCCCAGAGATGAACTGATGGGAGGATATTTGGTCACAAAACTGTCATTTGGCTAGGATATTGATGTCATGTTCGATGGCAAAGACCAACATAGAAAGAGAATGGCTAGTTAGAAAAACTGTCAAACCAAATCTGAATTGAGAACATAAAACATACTTCTAGACATATAAGAAGGGATTTCATGAAAGTTACAGACGGACAGAGAAATAATGATTACAACAATGGATTCTAAACTGAAAGCCCATTTCTGTAGAAAGCATTCCATCTAAACATCGGTACACTTTACTAGAAGAGCAAGATTCATCATGCATGCATGTACTAATGAAGCCAGGCATGCTGACTCCTGACAGAGTACAACTAAAAGATCCAAGCAATACTCCCTCTATCTACAACCTCTGACAGATTGATCTTCATGCCAACACCCAGCCGGAGCAATTCACACTGCACAAGTGTCTGGTGAATATCCATCACTTACACTTACAGTCCCTATGATTACTGGCCATGACAGAGGGCATCTTCTACTGGTTTCCAGTTGAAGTTCAGTCATCAGCCCTTCTCATCCTTTAAGTTTACACACTAGAATAAAATCAAGCCTGATATAAATTCTGAAATGCTTTCAAACTCTCATAAAAGACTAAGACAAATAACTCCCAATAAATAGGGTGGGGTGGCAGGTTACATTTTAATTATTCGAAGCTCAGAGCTTATCCATTACATTCTTTCCCTTCAACAGCCATGAAGAAAATATTGGGATGCTTTTCTTTAGCTCATACTTCCTGCGGGAGAAGTCAATAATATGGGGGAATCTATTACCTGCCAGAAATCATTCAAATCTCTGTCATGGATCACTGTAATCTGAAATTAATATTGTTAATTACGTTGTCATTTGTCTTTGCTATTGTTACAAAAACAAATCAACAACAACAACAGAAAGAGAGTCTGTCTTACTCACCATCCTCAATGCTGAGACCCAACACCCAACATCCACAATTTAAAGGCGGAGAAGTTCATTTTGCCTCGCGTTTCAGTCCATAGTCCCATGGCCCCATGGCAGAGGGGCTTACCAGAAGAATGCTGCTCATAGCATGGGAAACAGGAAGCAGAGGGCAAGGGCGCGATTGGAGAAGGAGACATCCCCTGGAGGCCACACCCCTGGTGATCTGCCTGCTTGGGACAGGCTCCTCTTCTCAAGATAATGTTTAGCTATAAACTCATCAGTGAATTATCATGCCCCATAATCCAATCACCTCCCTGAAGCCTCTTCTATGACAACAGGAAGTTTGGGGAAGACACTGAAATCTAAACCATAACAGAGTCTATGATGCTGAGACAGCACCAGTACCTTGGATTCCTACATAAACAAATCAAACTTGGATTTAAACAGTAAAGCATAAATCAAAATCCATCAGAAACCACAAATTAACCTGTAATCAAGGATATTCTACCAGATTATGCCCAAATAAGGCAAATATCTTTTTGTAGCCAGTCAAGTAGTTTATTTATTTTCTGCTTTTAACTTACAAAATCATGCAAAAGTTGAGCACTCTGAAACTGGTTCTGAATGCTGCCTGATTCATTAATTGTTCTTTGTTCAAAGACACTCTATTAAAGAGGCC
>RJWT010002294.1:0-41696 GCA_004365215.1 Cuniculus paca | reverse complement strand
AAGGAAAAACAGACTTTATAAGTGAAAGAAGGCCGGCACGAAAAACTCAAATAAAGTACACTCTCACTCATATGCAGAGGGTTTATTTCATAGAAGTGGAGGCTCAATAAAGAAAGGGGTGATGTGGGAATAGATTGCAAAACATAAAGGAAAATATGGTTAGATGGGAGGAATAAATTCAGTGTTCCACAGCACAGGATGGTGTCTATCATTCACAATTTATTATACACTTTATTAAGAATTAGAAGAAAGTATTCTGAATCTTCCCACTGCAAGGAAATGATTACAGTTCAAAGAAAAGAAATTATTAATTACCTAGATTGGATCATTATACACTGTATCTCCGCATGCAATTAACTCATTGTATCCCATAAATATGTACAGTCTTTACATGTAAAATATAAAAGCAAACAGAAAAATAGATGAAATACATAAACAAAGGAAATCCTTCAAATTAAATAAAGCCTTTACATTACCAAGTTGTAGATTACATTAAATATGGTTTATAGATATTGCAAAAACTGATCAAATCATACAAAAATAACTTCAAGTACACAACTAGTAATAGTCATTCTATATGTGTACAATTGCTAATGAGTGATTATGGGGGCAGTCAGAATTGCAGAAGAGTTATCTACCAGAACCGAACAGTGCAAATCACAGCCACAATAGGAGTTGTAACAGAGATGACAGGTGGTAGATAGATAGATAGATAGATAGATCGATCGATAATATAGAAAGAAAGAAAGAGGAGGAGGAAGAGAAGGAAGGGAGAGAAGGAGGAAAAGAGAAGACTGGAAGGGAGGGGGAAGGGGAAAGGAAGGCAAAAGCCCATTTTCCTATATTTCCAAGCCAAACTCTTAATAGAACTACAATTATTATAGTAGAGAGTATATTTTAGGAAATATCTCAGAACAAGGGAACTCTTCCCATGTCTTTTCAGTATCTTTTTCCTCCCTAAAAAACAAAAAGTAAAATTTTCTTGGACCAAACAGCAGATACATCAGTGGGATGACTGACCTCTTGACTCTTACACAAGAAATCCTGAAAGTTTGGATATTGAAAGCCAAAGGCATCTGTGTGTCCCTTCCTGTTTCAAGGTCGCTGAGTATGTCTAACTAGAGACAGAACATAGTATTCTTACAGAAAAGACTCCATGTGTTGGAAGCCATTGAAGTTGGAAATTGAACACATGTACAGGGCTGAGGCATGGCCAAGGTATGGCCCACCTCAAAGGGCAAGGTAAGATCACAGCTGAGGACATCTGGCAGCAACTCCAATTAACTAAATAAAGACTGTAGCCACATTTCACTACAGGAGTGAAATGCCACCTGGCGATTTTCTTCTAAAACACTTCTCCTAAATTAACATAATCTGTTACTAGGAAAAGTCTTTAGATCACTCCCAAGATCCCACCCTCAGTATTCCATCTCCTTGTTTGAAGACCTAATAAATATGGGTCACCCAGAGAACCTCTTTGTCTCAGCCCCCAGAATCTTGAACTCTGTTAGAGGGTTTTGACCCTCCTGGAGCCCTAAAATCATACCACTAGTCTCATTTATTTAAGCCTTTGCCAGGCACTCATTTGGGAGATTGGGGATCTTGGCCAGGTACCCGATATTCAAAGCCTTGAGAAACACCTCTCTACCCCATAATGGCAGGAAAGAAGAAGTAGAGAGATCAGTTAGAATTGAAAGTGGCAAGAAAACGGGAATGAATGCAAACATGCTTATCAAAATATTGAGACTGATCTACTGAAAGAAAAAGCAGATAAAAAGCTTGAAGATATAGGTGAAGACAGAGATTTCATGAACAAAACCCAGAATTCACTGAAAATACTTCAAAGATTCAACAACTGGCATCTCAACTTATTAAAAAGCTTTTAAACATCAAAAGAAATCACCACCAGAGTGAAAAGAAAACCCACAAAGTAGGAAAAAACTTCAGTCAATTGTCCCTCCTACAAAGGACATCTATCTAGAATATACAAAGATTTGAAAAAAAATCAGGTGCCTCAAAGTCAAAGACACAGTCCAAAAATGGGCATCTGAAATGAACAAACATTTCTCAGATGAGGAAACACAAATGGAAAATAGATATATGAAAAAATGTTCAACATCACTCATCACTCGAGATTTGCAAATTAAAACTACAGCGAGATTCCCTCTCACCCCAGAAACAATGGCTATCATCAAGAAATCAACTGATAACAAATACTGGAGGGGCTGTGGGAAAAGCGTAAACATTCTCCACTGCTGGTAAGAGGGTAGACTGGTGCAACCACTGTGGAAATCAGTGTGGAGATCCTCAAAAAACTAAGATTAGAGTTCCCCATTCCACTCAGCTATTCCCCTTCTGGGTATTTTCCCAGAAGAATTAAAACCATCATACTATAGCGATGCATGTGCACACATGTTTATAGCAGCATGATTTGTAATAGCTGAATCTTGGAAACAACCCAGATGCCAATCAACTGAGGAATGGATAAAAAATATATGGTATTTTTATACAATGGAGTACTTAGTCATAAGGAGGACAAAACTGAGACTTTTATAGGCAAATGGATGCAACTTGAGACCACACTCACAATGAATTAAATCAGACTTACATGTGTAAATATCATATTGTCTCCCTGGTGTGAGAAACTCAAACAGTAAGTAACTTCTAAAATGTACAATAGATATTGTGAAATGGGAAGAAATTGTTCAAAAGTAAAAGGAATTAGGATGGATGAAAGGGGAAAGGACAGTAAGGAGAAGGGGAAAAAATGCAAGTCAGTTACACTATTAGTATCTCAGTTCATTAAAAAGGAAGGTTTGTGCTAACATCAATTGGAGAAATTTTTATGCCCATATTTTGTACCCTGAACAACTACTTTAAAGACAACCACATGCAAAATGCTAACTATTGTTATTCTCCTATTATTTTTTGTGAAATTTTGTTTTACCTTTTTCCATAAAATTAAAACAAAACACTGAGACCTATGCTCTAAGTCATGGTAAAATACAGTCTCCTCTAAAATGTATACAAAATTGGCTAAATAAAATTTCTGACATTATGACAGAATACATGGCTGAAAGAAAAATAAAGTTAAACTATGAATCATGCAAAAACAGATATATTTCTCAAATCTGAATTTGTATATTGGGACTCACGCCCATTATAGACTTTAGTAATTCAGTCTCTCCTGACCTCTGGATGTGTAATACATGATTTACTTTTGGGTTAATTAAAATACATTCAATAGGAAGAGAAAAATACTTTAGTAGAAGTCAATGACTTATTGGTCATTTTGTGGGATTTTGTTTTTATTGCTAACTAGCATCACAGTTTAAATCTGAAAACAAGGTATAGTGCTAATCACTTTTTACTCTTGTCATTTGGCTCTATAGGGATCTGGGGTGTTTAATTGAAAGGAGACTGGCTCTCCACCTGAACTCTAATGAAACATGTCCAGAGCAGTTAAATACTGTAATATTGACCTGTTGCTTAGAATGCAAATTATATTAATGTTAGAAAGTGACCTAATTTATAGGGGGAAAAATCACAATGAAGTGGGAACCTAATAAATTAGAGTAAATTTGAAAGCCATATGCTTAGCTAAGGTAGTTTCTGCCTAGTGTAGAACCCTTCTACGTAGGTCCTGACAGCAGCTCTTTCTGGCAGAGTTCTCAGGAAACATTGAAAAAGATGAGAAAAGAGAAAAAGAAGAGAGAAGTGCAGGATCAGGGGTACTAGTGAAGTAGTTTTCAATATGAGGAACCTTGGATAGACTAACTAGAAAGTCTCTCTGAGGAGAAAAGAGACAAGACTGTGGTGTTCACTCAGTAACTCCTATTTTTCAGTGGGTTTTAAATTCCAGTCTCATGTGCTGGCTGCATCCAGACAAAGTCCTCAGAAGAATTACAGACATGAAATATGTCCAAAGTAACTGCAGTCACCTTCAGGACAGGCTCAGAAAAGAAGGCAGAATCCAGGCTGTCTATATGACACTGTCTCCATGTTAACTCAGCGATCAGTAATTGGCTACATGAAGATAATGTGTAAAGGATAAAGGAAGACAGAATAAAGAAGAGGGGAAACTTTACCATACTGGAACTGAGTGCAAAATGAAAACAGCAAGAGCACAGTAGGTGTTGAAGAGAATGGAGATAAAAATACCCAATTAACCTTAAGCTTCTGTTCCATGGCCCTATGTCCTGAAAACTGCAGAACATATATAGATGATAACAAATCAAGTCCAAGTTGTACATGGAGAGATGGTTCAGCCTCAAAGGATTGAAAAAAGTTTCTCTTGGAAGAATCATTTCACTGAGTTAAGATATCATTGGTTTTTCATAAATTAAATGGAACTCCATTTTCAACTCCATGGTATTTGTACAGAAGTGAACATTTCACAAAATAAAAATGAGAGAATATATTAGAAGTTGATTTGAAAGCTCAAAAGAATCTACCCATTTATGTAGGGTTATTATTTAAATATTATCATTCACATACTGACTGATTTTCATAAAACCAAGAATGGTATCATCCTGGGAAATTCTATTGAAAATGATGCTCTGGGATATGGTAATATTTGAAATATTATTAATAAGCAGATTTTAATGCAGGATAGAAACTGCTACACATATTGAAACCAACATACATTTTTCATTATTTTATTATTCATAGGATATATATTTCTAGAAAAGATAAAGAAGGAAAAGTGTGTTCCTTCATGAAAAATTTCATAAGCATCCAAGAGAGCTAATTCCTAAGACCACGGGTCTCACACCAAAGATACCTTGCATAGGTTATATTCATTTATTTATTTATTTATTTTGACTGGCATAGTATCTGCTGTTTTATTATAAATTTTATTATCAACAGCAGTGAATGACTGTCCCAGGCATTCCCTACTCTCTCCAGTAAAGCACACAATCTATTCATTTATTGAATAAATACTTATCAAGCATCTATTATGCATCAGGCCATATGATAGGCACCTGTGACATATCAGTGAACAAAACAATTAAACAAGCCCTGTATTCAGAATCTTACAACCTAACAGGAAGAGAATTATTCCTCTTATAATATCCTTTGCCTTAAGTAACTTCACATATTCATATCATGGGATTGTTCTCTGAAGTCACATGCATTTATGATCCTTGATCAGGATGTTTATGTCATCAGGGCACAGAAAGTAAATTAAATTACCAAAATGTATATTCTTCAGTGAAATGAAACTTTTCAAAATTTAAAAAGTGAAGGGCCAGGGATCTAGCTCAGTGGCCTAAGCACCTGCCTGGCAAGTGCGAGGTCATGAGTTCAAACCCCGGTGCCACAAAAAGAAAAAAAAAAGTTTAAAAAGTCACAGTTACATTTGAACCCAGCCATTGAAGATCGTAGAAGACCACAGGCAAATTGAGGCCTAATAGGCCTCCTCTGTGAGCACAAAAGAGAAAGACAACACACAGGGTGATGGCATATTTCAGGGGAACAAAGTAGCAAGACCAAGTCCCTACTAGTGGCACCCTGGGGGGAAAGTGTTTGGAGGAGTGGTCTGGTTCCCCACAGATGGCACCTAGGAAAGGGACCTGAGGCCAGCAGCATAGGTCATTCTCCTATAATTGGTGCCCACACAGGGACTTGAAAAAAACCTCACAGGGAAAGTGTATGGAGTAAGTGATTGGGAGCTCTTTACCAAAAGCAAAAGGAAAGAAAGTAAGAAAAAGGACCCAGGTCAACAGGGCAAAAGGAAAAAAAAAAAAAAAAAAAAAAAAAACACTGTCAGCAGCCAGGGTAAAAAAAAGCAAAAGAAACAGCAAGTGTGCATGGAAAACTTTCATGACCAGAGTAATGGATCAAAGTTCAGAATTCAAATAAAAGTAACTATGGCTTTAGTCTCAGGGAAAAGCAAGTTGACCATACAGGGTGTTGAATAATTCCTGGAATTACAGATTCAGATTGTTTGGGGGAAATCTGGGTTACGGTTTAGTTGCATGATGTCTGGTTTTTGAAAAAGGAGATCATATCACCTGGCGAATTCTTTTGCCCATTGTCAAGGCTGAAGTTGCTAGTCAAGAACAGATCAAGGGAAAGGAGGGATCTGGCCATACCTTCCATGATGACATGGGTTTTAACTTGGGATGCCATGGGCCAAAACCCCATATGTATTGTGATAGTATGTGTTAATTAAAGGAAAGTGAACTGCTCAGTACTGTGTTGATCAAGGGTTTTAAATATTTTTAGGGGTTTTAAATGCTTTTAGGGTATTACTGTGTCAATTAAAGGAAAGTAAAAAGTGAGAAGTGAGAAAATGAAAGAAAAAGGAAGCAAGAGAAACAGGCAAAAGAAATGCTGGTATGCACAAAAGTCTCTCCCAGCCTGGGTGATGAGGCAAAGTTCAGAGCTTTATGTGCTGTTGGGCAGGTATTGGCAGGGGAGTAGTCCAGTCTTCTTGAAATTGTGCATCAGTTTTGTGTCAGTGCTGTGTCAATTCAATTAAAGGAAACTGAGTGTGTCAGGATTGTGTCAGTGCTGTGCTGAAATTAAGGAAAGACATTTGCAAGGATAGAAGGTATTTTGTTGAAGGAAATCCCCTCAAGCCTATACGGTGCATTGTTAAAATTTGGGGAAAACATCTGCAAGGGTAGAATCTATTTTGTTGGAGGAAATCCCCTCAAGCCTACGTGATGCATTGTATGAACGATGTGTCATTTTACTTTTTGCAGAAACTGAAAGGGTTTGAAACAGCAGGGGTTATGCATAGCCCCATAGAAAATTTAAATAAGTTCTTGTGGTGACTTTGAACCCCGGCCATGTAGGGGCATGAGATTTGTTATCATTACAGGAAATGGAAGGATGATGTAGATACCCATGAAAGAAATTGATTCTCCTCATCAGTAAGAGCTTTCTCCCACATGACAACTAATGAAAACTAACCAGGAGGCAGAAAAACGTGTCTGTGTCTCAATGGACTTTGAATGGGCTCTTTGGGGGTGACTGACTGCTGAACACAACTACACCCCTCTTCCGCTGCAAGAAGCCAGAGCAGTCTCTGCCCATTGCCCCTTACGGCAGTTGGGGCAATACTGTAGAGAGGGGATGGGTGAGTTGGCATTGGAAGTGACACAAGGCTGTACTCTGAAAAAAGCCAGCGCAGATGTATCACAGCCATGAATGAAGGCCTGGTCCTTAAAGGCCAGACCTTAAAATAAAGGATAGAATGGCTACACCTGCACAAGTCCTGTAGAGACCAAGTGTAGGGATTGATATTCAAATGTTGTTACACAGAAACAAAAAGGGGGAGATGTGAGAGACCAGGGGTGAATTGAGGCCTAATTGACCTCCTCTGTGAGCACAAAGGAGAAAGGCAACACACAGGGTGATGGCACCTTGCAGGTTCTAGAGAAAATTTTATGTAACTGAGATTAAGTTGTTTACCTGAGCATGTACTAGTAGATAATATGAGGCAGATGACTCTTGTGCTACTTAATTGCTTGTCTGGGTGAATAAAAGGAAAACAAGCCAGAGACTCAGGACTCCTCTGCTTACTAAGAGGCAAGAGCCCCTGGACTACCCATATGCTAAACTGATGCTGTGTTATTTGTCAATCATCCTTGTTTGACCCCAGGTCAGGGGAATAAACTAGTAGCAGGACTAGGTCCCTGCAAGTGGTTCCCTGGGTGGTAAAAGTTATGAGTGAGCAGGTTCCCCACCAGTGGCACGCAGGAAACGGAGCTTGGACTGAGGCAAGCCCTCTTGGTCTCCTACAGAACATGACAAATGGAAAAACTAGAAATGGAACTTATATTCTTGGGTGAGTAAAAGTCAATGAAATAAAAAGGTTATCACAGTCAATAAGCTATGACAATGTTGGCACACTAATATCTAATAGACCGAGTGTTGTTCATAGGCGTTAGAAAGACAGTACGACTACAGTTTAGCACTGTGCACACCTCTTCATTTCGCTCTTTGCAACAGGAGAATTCTTGGTACACTTGGGGTCGTGCAAATTTATAAGAAACCACATTTGCTGCTCCTTAGTCCCAGGTGCTCACAACTCATGGACAGAAAATCCAACATAAATATTTCTACCAATGAAATTTGTAGTCCATGAAATTTTCCTGGAAAATCCCAGAGGTTT
Source organism: Cuniculus paca (assembly GCA_004365215.1). Classification (NCBI taxonomy): domain Eukaryota; kingdom Metazoa; phylum Chordata; class Mammalia; order Rodentia; family Cuniculidae; genus Cuniculus; species Cuniculus paca. The sequence continues at coordinate 33,568 of RJWT010002294.1, read as the reverse complement.
AAGAGTAGTACTTTGTGGAAAGATCACTTCAGCACAAAATCAGCACAGCATGAACTTGCTATTTCTGCAGCCTGTTATTCTCTTCTAGTGATTATCTACTTAGCAAATCAGCCATCAAGTAATTTATTATGCTTGAATATCAATATTCATTTTTTATCCAAATTTTTAGCTTTTGTACAGGCTAATTGATTTGCTTCCTCTTTTCTATTAGAACATTTGTCCTTATCCTTTCACTGTGAAATATTTAGAGATAAGACATCAGCATGAAATTTTTTTCTTTTACATGCACCACCAGCCCCTAGCAGGGGATCTGACAATGAATAAGGTGCTTAATAAAGTCTAACTGAATAAAAAAAATTAGATTTTAAAATTAAATACCTAAGCCCTATTTAACCAAAAACCAAAATTTAACCAGAAAAATGAAATAAAACAAAAATAATGTGGAAAATGAGACAGGTCAAAATTTCATGAGTCATTCATTGAAAAATATTAGTTGTGAAGATTTATCAGTTCTTTAATTCTTTCATTCATTTCACATTACCTATAATTTATATTAGTCCCTTTCCTACTGTGGGGAAAAACTACCTGACACAACTTTAAGGAGGAAAGGTTTAATTTGGCTCTGGTTCAGGAAATTTATTTCGTGGTTAGCTGGCTCAGAGGAAGAAACATCATAGTGAAAGGGCATGGTGGAGGAAAGCTGCTCATTTCATGAAACATGAAAGCAGAGACAAGGGAGGAGCTGGGGAGGAACACACACTCTAAGTGACATCCACAGTGACACACTTCTGAAGAGTCCCCACCTCCTAATAGCATATTTCCTTTTATCAGTGTATTATGCACTGATGAGTACAGCATACCCATGATCCAATCACCTTCCAAAAGTTCCATCTCTGGACATGAAGTCTTTGGGGGAAAATTCTAGATCTAAACCACAACAAGATGGCAAATAATTCCTGCATCAAAAGTTAGTACACTACTATAAAAAATAAACATGTTATATTATATACACTCTTTTTACTTTATTCTTTGTTCAGTTATATGACTGAACATTACCATTAATAAAATATATAAGCCAAATTTTGTCTCTGGAAACAAAAGTTAAACAGCACATGGACATTTTCATAAGAAAACTACTATGTAGATAATTCAAGGTAGACTTCACAAATCAGTCAAGGTTTCAGGTTCATTTTGAAAGAGTGATAAAGCCACAACAGCAAAGAAAAAGACACATCTATTACCATCTGATGTTGATCTTGTAACCACATTTTAATTTTTTGTCTTCTACTATGCAAGAGGTATTCTTATATTTGTGAAAATATTTTATCTGATAAAGATTAGCTATTCATTTCATTATCCATCCAGGAAATGCTTTATTTCAAGGTCATATTCTGAACCTTTTTATGAGTTTGTAAGCTAATTGTAATTTTTAGCTGGGTTTTCTTCACTAATGTTAGAGAATAATGACGAATAAACATGTCTCAGCTGAGCTTTTGTTTTGCCTTTGTTGTCCCTTAAGGGACTTCCCTTAGATAATTTATAAGGCAATGCCTGCAGCAAATTTCTAACATGATTAGGAAAACATCTGGGCATCCAGCTTCATCTTATGACATACCTATGCTCTTGTTACTCAGATGTCTAGTATGGTCCCATGGTAAAGATTAGAGATCTGGAGTTTAATAACCCTGGTCATTGCTAGCAACATAATAAACTGACTGCAAATAGAGGGCTGCACCTATATTTTATTTTAAGAAAGGTGCTAATTCAATATATATTTCTCAAGTACAGCTCTATAAAGGCTTTGTTATGGGCATTGGCTGTACTAGAACAAAACAAACAAAAAAGCTTGTCCTCCTGGAGTTTGCAAATAGATGGAGATGATTACATCCCTTAATATGTACAAGGTACGCTCCAAAAAGTTTTACATATATTAAATAATTTGAATATGTGAGGTAGGTACTACTATTCTTAATTTTACTTACTACTAAAATGATGATCAGTTTAAAAGTGGTTCATATAAACCTGCCCAAAATCTCACAGCTACTGAATGCTGGAGCTGGGATTGTAATCTAGACAGCAGGCTTGAGATGGATATAACGTATTGCAGATAAACTACACAGTGAAATAAATAAAGTTGATACTTTTCAAGTATAATTATTTGATTATGTACAGGTAAGAAGAATTGGAACTGCCTTTCTAACAAAAAGAAGAGAGAACAAAAGTAGTATTTACTATATTATAAAAAAAATACCAGGCAGTGCCAGGTGTGGTGGTACAGATCTGTAATCCCAGAACTCTGAGAAGCAGAAGCAGGAGGATTTCAAATTTGAGTCCTGCCTGGGAAAATTAGTGACTTACTGGAATCCAATCTTAAAATGAAAATTAAAAAGGACTGGAAATGTAGCAAAATCCAAAGTACCTGGGTTGAATCCCTAGTACTGGAAAAGAAATAATATAAATATGAATTTGTTTAGAAAGTGAATATTCCAGAAGTATCTACTGTCCAGAATAGAAGTTGAAAATTATTTGTGATCTGCTTACATTATAACTCTGAAGCCTAAATTCTAAAGCCAAAATCTTATTTATAGTAAAGAACTAAAAGAATTTTCAGAATGGGAGAAAATATTTGCAAAGTATATATTTTATGATACATTAATGTGCATGATATACAGGGGGCTCAAACATCTTAACCGCAAGAAAACAACTCAATTCAAAGATATGCAAAAAACTTGAATAATCATTTTTCAAAAGAAGATAAACAAACAGCTATCAGGACTATGAAAAAATGCTCAATTATCTTTAACCATCAGCAACTTACCTGCAACAGAATGACTGCTAGAAAGAAGACAAAAGGCAGCAAGCCTTCATGAGGATGCGGGGAAAAGGAATCACTACCGTGCCGCTGGTGGGAATGAAAATTAACACAGCCATTGTTGGAAACAATATGAAGATTCCTCAAATAATTAAAAATAGAAACTCCCATGTGACCCAGAAATCCCTCTACTAGATATATCCAAAGGAAATTAATCAGTTTTTCAAAGATGCATCTGCATTCCCATGTTTGCTGTAGTATTATTTATACAGCTCAAGATATGGAATCAGTTTTAGTGTTCATCAGTGACAAAATGAATTCAGAAAAATGTGGGTCTTTACACAGTGCAATACAATTTGGCCATAACATGAATAAACTGCTGTCATTCATGACAACATAAATGAACTGGGGATTATTATGAAAGCAAGATAATATAGATACAGAATGATAAATACTGTATAAAGTCTCTCACATGTTTTATGTAAAGAAATGAAAGTAGAATGGTGGTTATTAGGGGTTAGGGGATTGAGGGTAGTTGTTGGAGAGATGTTAGTCAAGGAAGGAATACATTCAAGAGGACTAATTTGCAAAATGCTAACAGTGGTTAATTATGTTGTATTCTACAAAAAAATGCCGAGTCAATAAATTCTCACTATAAAAATGATAAATATATGAAGTAATGTATATATTAATTAGCTAGATTCAGTCACTCAACAATATATGTACACTTCAAAATACAGTGTACATAATGAATTTATACAGTAATACTTCAGTTCACAAACGCTTCTGTTCATGAACAATTTGGTTTGCAGACAGAATCATCTGACAAAATTTTACTTCCTTTTTCAAACTATGCTCAGGGAGAAAAATACAAGTGCAGTTATCTTCCCCAGAATCGTGGAATGAATTAAGTTCATGAGCAGAGGTGCTGCTGCACAATTTTATCCAAAAATTAAAATAAATTATTATTTTAAAAATTATTAAAAACACATTAAAAATAAAATCTTTTTTAAAAAATAAAGCAATAAAAATTTTAAAAAAGTGGAATATACCAAGGTAAAGTGCTTCTGCATAATAAAGGAAATAACGGAATTAAAAAGCAATGCATAGAACGCAAAATATATCTGTAACCTGTGTATCCAATTAGTGATTAAACTAAAAAATATAAGAAAAGTCTACAAGTCAGCAGAAGAAAACAAACAAATGTAAAAACTGAATGATCTGATTTTATTTTATTTTATTATTTTGGGTGGGCCTTTGGAGACAAGGTATTGCTATGTAGCCCAGGCTGGCCTTAAAAGTTATTGTGACCCTCTTGTCTCTCCAATAACATGATTTTAAAATGACGCAAGCACTTAAATAAATATTTGTTCAGAGAAGTCATACAAATGTCTAAAAGTATAAGAAAAAAACTCATGTTGTCAATCATCAGAGAAATGTAAATCAAAACTACAATAAGGTATCACTTCCCACTTTCCAGACTGGTATTATTTTAAAAATATAATAGCATCAATAAGGTCGTAGAAAAATTGGAAAGTTTGCACATTGTTTGGAGCACAAAATGATTCAGTTTCAATAGAAAATAGTTGGGAGGTTCTTAAAAAATACAAATGATTCATCATAACAGTTCCATTTCTGAAATAGAATAGTTATGAAAAGAACTACAATCAAGATTTCAGAAATATTAGTACTCCTGTATTCACCACTGCACACAGGTAAGAACTAGAAACAACTCAAGTGTGTAATGATAAATGGGGAAGAAAAAAAGAAGCAAGATGTATTAAGTACCAGTACAAATTCTCTATGATGAATGTTATCATTATGTATATATAAAATGTACCAATAAAATAGAAAACATACACAAAAAGAAGAAAAAGTGGCTTATACATGCAGCAGAATAATATTCAGCCTTAAAATTAAGGAAATATGTGAAAACAAGGATGAAATCTCAGGACATTATGACAAGTGATATAAACTAGTTACAGGAAGACAAATAACTTGCATGAAGTGTGTAAAACAGTCAAATTCATAGAATGAAATGGTGGGAAGATGGATGCTAGGGGCCGGAGGAGGAAAATGAAGAATTACTACTCAAATGACATACATTTCAGTCAGGCAAGATGGACAGCCTGTATGTATGGGCAGAATGACTCAGTATGACTCAGTCAACAATAATTTAATTTATTGTGCACTTAAAATTTTGTTAAGAGTATAGACATCATAGAGTTTTTACTATGAAAACTAAACAAAGCGATATATATATACATTTTCAAATTCATATTTGAGTAATAAACAGATGAAGGTACCAAATAATGGGATTTGATTCCAAGTTTTGCTTGTGTTTGGTTTTAAAGTCATTTTAATAGACACAGTTACAAAGCCCAAAAGCTGTGTTTTCCACTGGAGCAAATGACAGTTTTATAGGACTTGTGGTAGAGTTCACTAAAGTATCAAATTGTTTTACTGTAAATATAAATGCTATTTAATGCTGTTATTACAGAACTAATTCAGACAATCCACTGATGTCTAACTATTTAGCTACATATCTTTTTCTCTTTATTTATTTCTTTCATGTCCTTTTTCATACCTTGACATTTCAAACAAAATACTTAAATATATTTAATTAAGTTCTAGGACAATGCTACTATATGATAAAGGATGTTTTTCTGTGGGGGATCTTTTTGTATGCAGTACAGAAAGGCCTTCAACTCATTTTATAGCCCAGGCTGGCCTCAAACTCACAGTGATCCTCCTGCCTCAGCCTCCTGAGTGCTGGAATTACAGGTGTGTGTCACCCTTCCTGGCTAGGCATTTATTTTTTGATTAAGATAATAATCATATATTCATATATAGAGAAAGTAAATAAGCTTTAGAAGATGGACAGTCACTTAAGAGGAAAATAAGACAATAAAGCCTGCGTAAATAACTATTTAAAAAAATAAAACACTAAACCAGTTCTTAATTTGCTTTCTTTCTACACATAAAAAATGCAGGTGTTCAATATTCTGTCAATATTTTACTTTCTCAAAAGTACTGAAAATAAAACTTCCACATGTGAATTCTCAAATTTTGTAATCCAGATTTTGGTAAAACCATGATTCCTGTTTTTTACCTAATTAGTGAACTACTAAAATGTCCTTGCAGAATGAACTTACCGTTTGTTTTTGCTATAAAATTATTTTCTTTCTTTTTTCAGTATCTTAATATTGATACTAGTTTGCCTTGTTAAGACTTCAGCAACTTAAAAATTAGATCCATATTGCATGATCTTTAACATTGGATCTGTATGTATAATAGTGCTTTTCTACACCTGCATTCAATGTTTTGCCTAAACACACCATATTTCACATGCAAATTGCTGCATATACATGAGTTTTCAACTTCTTCGCAATGTAGTATTATATCATTATACAGTTCATAGTGCCATAATTCCTTATGGATATTGCATTGATTGTTTTCTCTGATAATTCCAAAGTGGAAAAAAACAGTTGTTATCAGGTAGAGCTTAAATTTAAAATCAGAAGACAATTTTCAAACAGGAAGGCTTATTAAGTATTAAGTATTCCTAATCAAGAGAATTAGAAATGTGAAGTAAGAGTAGTATATCCCCTCCTTAGTAGATGCAGTTCTAGAGAAATTTATTAAGAGCTCATATTGTATTGCTTGTTTTTCTAATAGTTTTACTCATTTTTTTTCTGTTGTGTCTTTTTTTCTTTATTCTGGAAATATGTATTTTAATTCGCACTGAATATTTAACAAGATTTTTATGGAATCCCTCACATAGTGTTAAAGTCCAACCACATAAAATTGCCTACTTTAAATTTTTCATACCTGCAAACTTTTCAAGGAAATAAAACAAACTGGTATTGCTGAATATTGCTAAAGAGAATGCTACCCCTTACCTTATCGTACTTTACTTTGGTTTGCTAAAACTCCTGCATTTTACTTGAAAAAACAAATGTTTTGCTCAACTATAACATTTTTCTCACATTGTTTCCAGTGTGGAAACCTCAAAAGTAGCTTCATATATCTCTCATATCTATGTATGCCAAAATTCTATCCCCAGTATCAATTATCATTATTCTTGTATTATTACATGTTTGTATCACATAATGATTACATTCATTGTGAGGAGGTGGTACATGTGCATAACCCATCTTAATTCTTTTTTTATCCTTTTCCATTCCTCTTATCTTGATAATGCTTATTCTTTCTGTCTCTCTCTTTTTTTAATTTTGAAAAGAATACAAACCCAAACAAAATAAAACAGAATAGTCAATCACAACTAAACAATGCATATGGTACATGACTTCTAAACAGGGTAAAAGGCAATCAAAATGGCTACCATAATTCCTCTTGTTATCTTTACTATAACTGCCCATATCATCAGGTATAAATAAAATCAAACAAAATAGAACAAAATAAAATCATTAATAAAAACAAAAGCAAAACACAACAAACAAAGCAAAACAATGTAAGAAATACAGAACTTCAAGATACTAGTAAAACAGCAGTGGCTACCATACTGCTTCTTGTTATCTTCAGAATAGTCGCCTACAACTTCAGACATAATACAATCAAACAACACAAAATAGAGTAAAATCAATCAAAACCAAACAATGAAAGCAATGCAGGGTTTTGAAACAAGGTAATTGGACATTCTCAATGGCTGCAATTATATATTTTGTTATCTTTCAAATAGGTTTCCATTCCATCAAGTATAATAAAATCAAACAAAACAGAATAAAATGAAGTTAATCAGAACAATGAAGCTAATAGGAGTTTCAAATCATGAAAATAGATTAACAGTGGCCACTTCCTTCCCTTTTTAGATAATTCCTCCCCTTTGACTTTCCCAATACGTATTGTGCATTTTGGATCCCACTAACTACTTTAGTTTGTTATACTAGGGAGATGACATGAAATTCACCCATATGATTCTGAACCATTTCATCCATGAGCATGATCTCAAGTTGCCTCCATCCATCTACAAAAGCCTTGAGGTTATCTTCCTTTATAGCTGAGTAGGTTTCCACCACATAAAATGCCATGCCTTTCTTATCCATTCTACAGTTGATGGGTAAGCTACCCCTACTTGTTTTCTGGCTCCCTGTCATACAGGACATTGTTCTCTCTCCTTTTACTTTCAGTCTATTAATTTTCTTCCCAGTTAAATGTGTTTCTTGTATAGAGCATATTGATGGATCCTGTCTCCTGATCCACTCTGCCTGTGTTTCTTTCTGTTGGTGCAATGAGGCCATCTACATTAATAGTTATGGCCATCTTGCACTGTGTTGTCTCTGCCATGCTATTTTCCTGCCATTGGCTCCCTATTTTTCCCCTCCATTCAATTGACTTCCCTTGCTTGATGGTCCCCCTCCACCATTGTTCCTGAGACCATGGTCCTTTTTATCTCTCTCTAGAATGCCCTTCAGTATGCTTTGTAGGGTTGGTTTGGTGATCATGAATTCCTTGAGCTGTTCTTTGTCATGGAAGTATCTTGTTTCTCCATTAATTTTGAAAGAAAGTTTTGCAGGTATATCAGTCTGGGTTGAAAGTTGTTTACTTTCAGGACTTGCAATACTTCACTCTAGTCTCTTCCTGACTTGATGGCTTCTGTTGAGAAATCTCCCATGATTCTGATGGCTTTTCCTTAATAGGTGATCTGTTTTTTTTCTCTAACAGTTTTTAATATTCTGTTCTTGTGTTGAATTTCTGGGATCTTGATTATTATATGTCTGGGTGTAGATTTGTTTTAGTTATGGCTAGCTGGAGTTCTATATGCCTCACTTATTTGAACATCACTTTCTTTTCCCATGCTTGGGAAGTTCTCCAAAATTATTTCTGTAAATGAGGTCCTGATGTCATTTGTCTTGACCCCTGCTTTTTCACTCATATTTTTAATTCTTAAGTTATGTTTCTTTGAGTTGTCTTGCAGCCATTGAATTGTTACTTGCTAGTTCCTTGTTGTTTTTAAGAGATCTTTCCTTTTGCAATCACAAGCTGCAAACCTGTCTTCAAGGTTTTAAAGTCTATGTTCAGCTTCTTTCAAATGTTTTTGCCAGCTTTCAATGGAGTTTTTAATTTCCTGGATATCTCTGAATTTCTTTCATGCATTCTAATTCTCTCTTATATTGTTCATTCATGGTTTCCCTCATTTTCATATGCTCTATTTTTTTATCTGTCTTCTTTAGAGGTGCTTAGCAATTCTTTTATTATGTTTTTCATTTCTTTTTTTACCTAAGATAGTATTTCTGTTCTAATTTCTTTTATAGCCTCATGAAGTTGTTTCTTTACTACAGTTGACATCACTTCAGACATTTCAGGTGTGCAACTCCCCAGCTCTTCCATGTTTACCTCTCCTGGACTTGTGCTGCTTGGGTGGTACACCAGAGCCTGCCTTTTCCTTCTTTGTCTTGACATATTCCTGGTTTCTTCCATACACATGGGTAGTGCAGTCCCAGGTACTTCTGGCATTGGCTACAATTTCTCTGAAGCAAGACTGTTTGGTTTTTCTAGCCAGTGCTGGCTACGGGTATCTGATAGTGGGTGCCCGTGCTTCTGCACTGAGCTGGGTACTGGCCCACAAGGGCCCTTGGAGGTTGCATGGGAGTGGAGCCGGCCAGGGCCTGCAGACCTAAGCTGGATAGGAACCTATGTGGGATGTTCTCTGGAATGCACAGGGGAGCAGGACTCAGTCCAAGCAACTTCTGTGAGTCTGCACCCAACCTGGAGCTGCTGGAAGAAGCTGGCAGCAGTCTTGGCCCCAGGCTTATCCTGCCCAGACTCCAAAATGGCTCCCGGCCAATTGTTCTCTCCCTTGGGAGGACTGAGTCCTCTGCACTCACCACCAGCCAGCACAGAGCTCCATGTCTGCCACTATCCTCCACTGCTGTGTATCTCTGCACAGACCTCTGGGGTCACCAGCCACCAAGATCATGTGTCCCCAGCCTCCAACATCTCCTCTTGCAGGATGAGTACAGCTCCAGGCTAAGGCACTACCAGTTACCACCTTCTTCTTTGTTTAAGTTCTTTTTACTCTCTCTGTGGGCTGCAATTCACATTTTAGATTCTTCCTGGATCCAGGGGATCCACTTCCTTCCTTCTTTTCCTCCTCATGATGTTATATTCCAGCATCTGAACTGTTTCTCTCAGAGAGTCTGTTTACTTTGCTGCTTACTGTTTTACCATCTTCCCAGAACTCAATAATGCTCACTCTTCAAATTAAGGCAACTGGTATCATTAAAAAAACGGAGTCAAGGTTACATGGAACAAATTCTTATTACACAGTGGCTTTATCTGAAAACAATATTGACAGCTTACTGCATATTCACTAGATAGGATGTGAGTGAATAATCCAGTCAGTAAAATGCTCAAGTAGTACAACACAGCACCTCAAGCAGAATGACTAGAAGGAGTAGGCAGAAAGAAATGCCATTCTACACACAAACTACAGCATATTACTAAACAATTGGATATGCAGTACATATTTTCTAAAGCAATAAAGCAGCATGTTGCTGGAGAGCATATTGCTATCCAAAAAAAGAAATTAAGAGGTATCTTTTTGAATGGACTTTATAGAACCCAGAAATTGAAGGAACAGTTAAAATCATTTTGATTCTTTTCAAAAAGTTGCCATAACATTAAACCAGTAATATATGTTGCCTTCCAGACTTACAATCAAAGGGTTGATATTAATGTATCTTTGATGTTCTGCGTGTCCATTATTTTCAAGCCTCCCAAAATTCCTGTATTGTAGCAGTGCCTGTAGCAATGCACTGAATATAGAAACCTTCTAATACGGATTTCTACATAGACTGTTTTTCAAATTTAGTTAAAAGTGTCAGAAAAACCAGTGTGGATGTTTTAAACTATGTCCAAATAGACCACGAACATTTACAGCCCAACAGTGACCACAGAATTACATTAAGCTACACTGATAATCAGTGATTTAACACTCTACTCAAAAGATGCTTTGAAAACACAAATATTTTAGCATGAAGACTTAACAAAACTCTGCATAGTTTACCATATCAGAATATTAGGGTTGAAAACACAAATTTATGCACTACCTAAAGAAAAGGTCTTTGTATTTTGACACTAGTTTAAATAGTAAAATCTATTCTATCAATGTTCTTTGGTAAAATAAAAATCAATTCCCATCTCATTAATAAAAATTATAAAAATTTATGTTTACCTGACACTCACTGGAATGCCTGATTTGAAGAAACAGTAAGAATATGTTTAGATGTACTTATTATGGAAATAAATATAGCACATTACATAAAAACTGCATAAACTAATATAAAAAAATGCTGTAATATATTAGACATATAATTTATATTTAATAAATATACAGCATGTGGTATTTTCTTATTTCTCTATTGAAAAATGTTTTGAATTTAGCTATGATTAAATTATTTCCACTGAAAAGTCCAGGTTAATAGATTCCATCACTGATAATTTCTACTAACTAAAACTATAAAAAAATTGAAGTGAATGGGCTAGATAAGATTTTAGAAAGCCTCACTGCGTACTTTACAAATGACACTTGTGATTTACCAACCACCATAGAGAGCCTACTATTTGCTGGTCATTTTAAATACACAATCTCATTTCCTGTGTACAGTATTGGTAACAAACTAGGGTTCTGCAGGAAAATTGATACTATAAATATCTTAAAATGAAAGAGAACAGCAGCTGAGGATATACCCTTTCTGTAAGTGTGAAGCCTCCTTCACAGGGACTTTTTGTTGTTGAAACCTTCAGTATTTACTTAAATGTCCAGTTTTAGCATTGGTGTAACCATTGTTGGAATGTCTTTCATTATCTTAGAATATCTAGTCAATTTACTGAAAAGTGTCATACAAGAGAAGAAAATAAAGTTCAAAGAAAATTCTAGCTCAATTTATGCACTCCTCAGCCCCCTGCTCCCTTTCCAGTGCTGAGGATTGGATTCTGCATCTTCACACTGACCCTAGTCCTTCGTTTTAAATTTCATATTTTACTTTATTTTATTAGTATATGTTAGCAGGATGCAATGATTGCATTTATTGTGGGGAGTTTGATATTCATACAAAGATTATTGACAGCAAGGTTGTGCAAATATTCTCTCAAAGACATGCATTAGTTACAGAGATTATTTGTTGGCTACTTTTTTCTTCAAGTGTAATGTTCGATGTGTAACAGTGCAGCAGCACAAGCAGCTCTTAATCCGAGATTCTCACTGAGTCCAAGGCAACATAGGATGTTTACCCATCTTAAAAGACAATTCTTTGACAATTTATTCCAGGATATTGGATTAATAAGTAACATAACTAGCAACATATACTCATAGAATTATTGCGCATCTATCATCAGAGCCAGTAATCCATAAAATGAAATTTGTCAGTGAATGATCACAGACATATTCTAAACCATAAGATATGTGTGACAAGCTCAAAAACCATGAAGAAATTATAAACTGCAATTCTATCAAGTGAGTTAATACCTAAAATGAAATCATTCTCAGGAGTTTCACTAGAAAAGTAAAATTTTGAATAGAACCAAGTCATAGTTTACAAAGTCATAATCTAGAGGCAGTTTAAATTAACAATTACTTGTACTTAGAATTGTAAAAATCACATTAATTTAGTTTAGTGTATCACACTCTCTACTCACTGAAACAAATGTAAAACAAACAGTTTGAGCTTGGCTAAGATTTTCTTATGAATGATTCTTAAAATTTTATTTATGATGATTATATATATAACAGCATGTTAAGAATAAATCTACAACTTCAAAAAGTCTAATAAACAAAGATTCTAGATATTTGCTAAAATGTAGAGGCTATTTGATATGGTCCAACACATTTGTGCTAACTTGTGCTATAGGTAGCATTTCAATAATTTGCATGTTTTATAATAATTATCTTCATGTTGTCTTTCATTGGGCTAACAAAACGGTTTCCTCTTGTGTTTTCAGTCATCTCTAGTTTCTTTTGGGATACTGACTGGTTTATAGGAGGGTATTACACATAAGAATTCATAGTCTCAAATTTCAAGGCCAGGAAGCTAAAAAATTAATTGCTAGGACAACAACATGCACAGATAGAAGAAGACCCCCCCATTATGTCCGGACTTATTATTATTATAGTAACAGAATTTTGGAAAACCTAATTCGTGATGGCAATGATATGGACAGCATGCTAAGGCATGCATGCTATAGGCTTGCCACCGCTGACCTATGCTGTTGTGTGACACTAGAGACTGTGTCTGGGAGACTGACATTGAAACTCCACGATGGCCACTATTTTGCCTCCAATTTGTTGGTCTTTCTCATCTTCTATGTTTTCACCTTTCTGAAGTTATATTAGTGAGAATAGCACACATAAAGGTTTGATGACTGTAGGAAATGACAAAGCACTTAGAGGAAGACTCTTTTGCAAATCCATAAACAACCTTGCAAGTTCCTTGATATACTTGACAAGTTATCTTTTTCAAAATGCATACTTTCTATTATATTAGATATATAATCTGTAACAGTTTACATATAGATACACCTAAAATGTGCATAATTTCCAAAGATTCTTGTGGACAATGTGAATAATTTGGAAGTGTTATGGACTGAATTGAATCTCCTCCCCCAATGTCTATGTCAAAGCCCTAGGTCCCAGTATGATTATATTTAGGAACAGAGCCTTTAAGGTAGATGAAGTTAAATGGTGTCATAGAATGGCACGCATATACAAAGGGTTGATGTCTTTCTTGTAAAGAATTCCACTACTGTTGTCTCTCTCTGTCTTCCTCTCTCCTTATCTGCCTCATTCCCTCCTTCCCTCCCTTCCTGTCTCACTCCCTCTCTGCTTCTCTCCCTACATTCACACATGGAAAGAAAAGAAGGCCATATGAGAGCAGAAGGAGAAAGCAGTCATCTACAAGCTTGGAAGCATGCACACACCAGAAACCCGGATAGCTCCTTGATCTTGCACTTGCAACCTCTAGAACTGTAAGAATATAAATTTCTGTTTTTAAGCCTCCCAGTTTTTGGTATTCTCTAGGGCAATTCAAACAGAATACAATAGGCCATCATCAGATTTGCTAGGCTCACAAAACTAGACAGTCTTTCTTATAAGTTGTGATGATTAGTAAAATAGTTAACTAGATTCCAATAAATGATTATAATAATTACCTAGATTTTGTGGTAGTCGTGGAAAGGCAAGGAGCTAAAAATCTATTCAGCCAAGGAAAATGGCTAAGATTTGTAAAAGCTGCAGGTGACAGCAAACTTCCTCATGCTACTTCCTCCTGTACATGGATGCCTATGACAAAAAGAATGCCTAACACGTTTATGCACCTCATTTTATACCTAAAGCTATAAAAATTCTTTTAACTAAAATATTTTTATATTTCTTATAACACTAAGATAAATAGGTGATATTCTTCTAAACAGCATTGCTGTTAATAGATTGGAGTATGCAAAACCTTTTATATTGAAATTCATAGCAGTTGATGGGCCCTTATTTTATAACTCCCTGTGAATTACATAAAATAATATTCACAGGTGGTATTGCCTGGCTTAGACAAGAGAGACATTAAACGTATCTTCTATGATTTTTTATTAGATAAAGTGGGAGAGAGAGAGACAAGTGAGGAGGAGGAGAGGAGAAAGAGATGGTGAGGGTAGAAGAAGAGGGAGAGGGAAAAGGAGAGAAAGAAGAAATAGAAAAACAGAAGAGGGATGAAGATGAGGGACATAGCTTTCTATGAATTCTCTAGCTGGTACTATTTTGTGATGACTTGCTTTTTAGATGCAAGGTACATTTAAGAAGACATTCTAATTAGATAATTTTTATAAATGCTAAGGTTGAACAGACTAAATCAAAGGACCTATATAATTAAGTAAAATTACCCCCACCTGTTCCGTTTCTTTATATAATTCACCATGAACACTCAAGCTGGTACAAAATGTTTTTCATCCTAATATAGGTAACCTACTTAATTCTTATTTGCCCTTAAAATAATGAGACAGCAACATATAAGTACTTGAAATACATTAAAATAAATGGAATTCATGTTATCATAATTCTTATGTGCCCTCATGTTGGAAATGCACATAGTCTGAGAAATTTAAAATAATTTACTCTCAGTTACCATAATCCTAATCGCTTTGAAGTACACATGTACTTCTTTAGATTACAAATTCACAATGTTAGCAGGCTTATTTAATATGATGTGAGAAATAAATTATATTAATGTTTTATTAATGAAGAGCTAATGTGATTTTCTTCTGAATGGAAGGAGGATAACTTTAATTGCTGGGTCTTGTTACAGTGCTCTTTCAATTGATCTGTGTGCACTGCAAGAAATAAACATGGACTTCATCTCTTTTTTTAAATGCAATGAACAGTCTTGATAAAGTTTGAGACAGTTAGAAAAACAATGCCATATCATGACACACTTCTGTGATACGGCACATTTTCAAAGCATGCCAAGCAATCAATGGGGCCCACAAATCTTTGGACATTTTCGACAGTTTACATAAAATTATGAATGCAAAACACACTGTTGGTCAATCTTTTTTTTTTTTAATAACCAGACATTTAATTTGGTCAATCTTTAGATGGTTTTTAAAGTGACTCCTAGATATCGTTTTCTGAATAATTCTAGAAAGTTGATTTCTACCTACAAAATTTCCTATCACGAAATAAAATGGGGTCAAGAAGTATAGTATAGCCAAATAAAAATATTTTACTGCAATTATCTAACCTTGTTAAAAATATATATACACCTGGTGCATTCATCAGAAAGCCTAATTCAATAGGAATGAGATGGACACAATTAACTACCCCAAAAGGAAAATTTCTACTGCAAACTTTTAGAAATTCTTACTCATAACAGTCACTGTTTCAATCTTACCATGCTAGGCAATGTGGGCATTGTGTAAATCAGGTCTTTATATTAACTGGAATTTAAAAATTCATTTGACCACAGAGATGCTGCAATGAAAGTCTATACATACTAAAGAGGATTAGTCAATTATTTGACCTCAATTATAGAAATAATTTCTAAATTTGACAGTTTCATAAATATATTGGATTACAGAAGAGCCTAACAAAATTTACAATATTTGTAATATAATTTTCTGCAGGTACTCTGCAAACTGTGAGTTAAATCTATGAACATTTTACCTGTGTCACGTAGAGGTCCTTAACTCAGATTTAGATAGAGCATCTGATTTCTCATTGATGTTGGCAATAATGACTTGCACTCTTTTTCCTGTGTTAGAAGAATAATAAGCTAATCTCTGTGTTCTTATCTTGTCATTTTTACAGGCCTGTTTGCATGAAGATGTGCTAAGCTTAATTTATTCCTGGTGCACATTGAGAGCTACCTTCAAGTGAGCTAGCTGAAATTCACTAACCCTTCCAACTGTGAGCACAGTAAGACAGGACAAGTGCAGAAGCAAACCCAGTTTGAACAGGTGAAGTATCAGGCATACAATGTGCCTGATTTCAGTCATTAAGAAGCCAAACAGGTATGAGCTCATATTTTTCAACCAAATTATTTGCCGCAACCTGATATTCCTTTTGTGATGCATATCAATGTAAAATTTTCATGAGATAATTTATAAAGAACGATATTTTTCACTCATTTACTCAATCTAGATATACTTTAGCCAGATAAAAAAGGAATGGAAGAGAGACGTGAAAGGTAAAATTACGCACTCACGTTTACAATACTCCTTTGACTGCTTAACGAAGGGGAGTCAAGACTCTGCTTCCTGAGCTGACATTTGTTAAAGATCATCTAAGAATTATAATAATCCAGTTGCTTCAAATATACTTCAGGAATTCTGAAAACTGTCACGGTACTCTTCCCCATTCAACTTTGAAGTAAGAAGTCCTTATTTATTCCTAATAAGACGCATTGACATAGCTTTTTAGTTTGTTTTTCTCTAGATTTAATGAAAGCTCAAGAGCTGATCAGTCTCCTATTTAAAATAACTTCAAACATTAGGTCGACCTTGGCCCTACCCTTAATGGACTGTGAGATCTTGGAAAGTAATAAAGCCTTACAATTTTTGCAGCACAAATATATTAAACATAATTAATATTTACATTTAAACAATTTTAACAACCATCTTTAAATAATGTTTATCTGTTTTCAATTAGTTCATTCTCGTAACAACCCAATGAGAATATTTTATTCACCATAGGCAGTTTTGCTATATGTCAGATGACAGGAAGAAGCATAATAAAAAGCCACCTTATAGTTACAAAGATAAACTGAGATAATATATGTAAAAACCTTTAAAAATTAATACAGCATTGCTCAAGTACAAGGTTGCAACATAAATAATATTTCCACTATTCTGCTTTTCTCATTCTACTGCAATGGCTTTATCCATTTCATGGGACCTACCTATTTTATTTTTAATGTTTCTCTCCAGAACTCAAAAAATACACTAAAGCAAATAAAAACAAAATTAGTTATAATAACTCACAATACATTTCATGCCAAGGACAAGATAATTACAGTCAATTCTTACATGATAATGTCTTTTATTTCTCAATATCATCTTTCCTTTTTTAAAAATGGCATGAGATGATTAAGGTGTATGAGTGTTACCTCCTCTAAGATGTTATATTTTCATTTTTTCTGCAACATAGTTTCTATTAAATCTTTCTTGCTGTCAGTAATAAAATTTATTTTTCTTTCCCACATTGTTTTCATAGTCCCTTCTGATGAGTTTTATCTGGTGCTTTGTGTTGTTTAAGGCAATTTACATCTTAGCCAATATTTGTTTTTTTTATTTTGAAAAGAATACAACCAAACAAAAGAAAACAGCATAGAGTCAATCACAACAAAACAATAAATATGGTACATGACTTCTAAACAGGGTAAAAAGCAATCAGTAATGGCTACCATAATGCCTCTTGTTATCTGCAGTATACCTGCCCATACCATCAGGGATAAGTAAAATCAAACAAAATACAACAAACTAAAACAGTAAAACAAAAACAAAAACAAAACAAACAAATCAGAACAATGTAAGCAATACAGAAGTTCAAGATACTACTAAAACAGCAGTTGCTACCATAATGTTTGTTATTTTCAGAATAGTTGCCTACACCTTTAGACATAATACAATCAAACAACACAGAATAGAGTAAAATCAATCAAAACAAAACAATGAAAGCAATACAGGGTTTCTAAACAAGATAATTGGACATCCTCGATGGCTGCAATTATATATTTTGTTATCTTTCAAATAGCTTTCCATTCCATCAAGTATAATAGAATCAAACAAATCAGAATAAAACGAAACTAATCAGAACAATGAAGACAATATGAGTTTCAAATCATGAAAATAGATTAACAATGGCCACTTCCTTCCCTTTTTAGATAGTTCCTCCCCTTTGACTTTTCCAGTATGTATTGTGCATTTTGGATCCCACTAACTCCTTTAGTTTGTTATACTAGGGAGACAACATGAAATTCACCCATGTGACTCTGAACCATTTCATCCATGAGCATGAACTCAAGTTGCCTCTATCCACCTACAAGAGCCTTGAGGTTATCTTCCTTTATAGCTGAGTAGGTTTCTACCCCATGAAATACCATGTCTTTCTTATCCATTCTGCAATTAATGGGCAGGCTACCCCTACTTGTTTTCTGGCTCCCTGTCACATAGGGCATTGTTCTCTCTCCTTTGACTTTCAGTCTATGAATTTTCTTTCCAGTTAAATGTGTTTCTTATATAGACCATATTGATGGATCCTGTCTCCTGATCCACTCTGCCCGTGTTTCTTTCTATTGATGCCTTGAGGCCCTCTCACACTGCTTTGTCTCCGCCATGCTATTTTCCTGCCATTCTTAGCCAATATTTTTATACATATTATTTCTGACTCAAACTAGGAGTCCCAAGCAGTTTCCTATAAGTGAAAAAAATGGAAAAATCAATTAATGTTTCAAAATTTTAGGAGTTCAATGGATCACATGTAAGCACATTTTTTTTTAATTTTCCAATAAAGCCCAACACTTATTCTTTTCAACAAACAAGCTGGCTGGTGTTGCTGGTTAACTCTTTGTTGGAAGAAGTAACAAAATATGTTCCATCTAGCAGGCACAGTGGCACATACCTGTAATCCCAGCATTTAGGAAGCTGTGGATCACTGTGAGTTCAAGGCCAGCCTGAACCATATAGTGAAACCCTGCCTTAAAAAAAGATAAAAGACCAAACCAAACAAAACAAAATGTTCCATCTGCTTGGCATATGTCATCTCCATAATTCTTTCCTACAACTTTTTGGGTCCAATAAAAAATGAGGCAAACAGGAGTACAGTGACTTGCTCAACAAGAACCAGGAGTAGTAGGGGGTAGAACCAAGATCTAGGCCCACACACAAGAAAGTGACCTTTAATAATCTTTATTTTGATATAGTTATATAAAAATAAAAATGCATTATTGCCAAAGAAAATTGGAATTTTTTAAAACTAGTTGAAATATCAATTTATTATGAAATAATTTATTTGCAATCATACAAGACAGTTCCTTTATGTACTCTCTCTTTGTGCTTTCACTTAGTACTTTCTTCTTCATCTCTTTGCAGATAATCTGAGGTCTATATTACTGAACACAAACTAAGTCAATTTGTAATTTTAATAATTTTTTATTGGTACTTTCTTTTTGGGGGGGGTGCAAGGAATTGAACTCAGGACCTCACACTTGCCAGGCAGGTGCTCTGCCACTGAGCTAAATTCCTGGCCCTAATATTTTTTGACATCTTTTACAAAAATACTTTCCTAAAAGCACCCATATTTGCCAATTACCTTTCTTGACTTGAAACACAGTAAAAGAAAGTTTCTTAAATAGCTTTGGAATCATAAAACACTTTTAGTAACTTAGATCACAGATCTAGAATGTGAAGACTCTAATATTCCTCAAGAATTTCTTTGGCCAGGGACTTAGCTCAGCAGCCTAAGCACCTGCCTGGCAAGTGCAAGGTCGTGAGTTTGATCCCTGGTGCCACAAAAAAAAAAAAAAAAGAATTTCTTTGATCATAATACAGGTTTACTTGTGATATACCTGAATGCAATGTTTTAAGGAACTACCATTTGTGTATGCTGTATTCACAAAGACATAGGAATAAATTGTAGTTAAATTGTACAACGTACATTTCAGATATTTCAGACTTCTTTGGAAAAAGACAGGCATTTCTTCCTGCATATACTATAGAAATCATTTTGTCTACAAGAAGATTAAAGAGTCCTTTGAAAAATTAAAGGAAATAGACATATAATTTACAGAGATAGTTCCATACCTGTTTTATTGGAAAGCCTAAATGACATCATCTTATCAGGAATATTACATACGTTCCTCACTGAAGCAATGCAGCTATAATTAGCATAGTCCTGAGGTCGAAGATTCTTTAGTTTTAGGATCTTTGTTTCACCCTGAAAATGTGGAAAAGATCATTAGACAAAACCTAATTGTCAATAGAATGAATCAACAAGCCATAGCACTATATTTTAACAAATCCTACTAAATCAGAATATGACAGATTCTTTTTTAAAGAACACACTCTAAAATTAAAAAGAAACATTCCATTTAAAAATAATACTGTAATATGGCTAGAGGTAAAAACTAACAGACTATAATGAAAATTCATAACATTTCCTTTGCAAACTATATTCCTGGGAGAGGAAAATCTATTTCTGGCGGTAGTTATGCAAATTATTATGCAAAGATCAGAACAGTACACTTAATAATTGAGTTTATTCAACAAACACTGCGATCTATGCAGACTTCACCATGAAACATTTATGAAAGAGAAGGCTGAAGAACAGCCAATAAATGAAATACTGTTTAGAGCACAAAATTAATGAAGTAAGTCTAATGATAGATAATTAAATTTATATGGACAAACATTTTGCTTATGCAGAGCACGGGCAGGTGACAGATTAAAAATGCATGAAAGAAGTGTGTGTGTTTCTATATTATTATCATTCTTTGGCTTTTGTTTGCTGTTGTCGTTGGTCAGGAATTCAAGGGTTAGGCCTGCCAGACAAATCTTCAAAGGTATAGATGGAGGCACATCAGGAAAGTGTCCCGAAATGTTTTATAAACTGATGGGCCAGGACAGTGTAAAATATTAGAATGAAATTGTTAAAAGGGTAAAAAAGAATAAATAAACAATGATGAAAAGAAAACCCTCTAGCTCAAGTCAACTTATGTCTCCTGGGATCTCTGCCTCTTTAAGTCATTAGTGTGTTTTCTCAAAACAATTCTCTGAAGTAACTTACTAAGTAACCTCAGTGACTTCGGTTTTGAAACAATTTTTAGCAAAACACTAATTTTTTCTCAGATAACATCTGAGACGCTCTGTGTGAGACAATGTGATTTTTTTTTCCACATTACTTGGGTAACAGTAGTCAAGTCCTAAAAATTGCAATAGTTCCATATGCTACAGAGAAGAACTGGAATACTTAGTGACTTAGTACATAAAAACATTGCTTTCTGTATGTAAAACACTTGCCTAGACATAGACAAGAGAGTTTTCCCTATGTGTCCAATGAATCTCTACTTCAGGCCACACGACTTGATGATCAAAATTCTCTCCGGTCACTATCAAAATTCAGTTTTAAATCAATCATGGTTTTAGCATTATCTACAGAGGAATACATGCAATCTTCAGTTTTATTACTCACGTTATGAAATGACTACCACAATCAAGCTAATTAATGTACCCATCAGCTCACATATTGTAGCTACTTATTTTTTCACTTTTTAAAAGTAGGAACTATAACCATACTGACTCCCCATGAAACCATAGGAAAAGCTTTCAGAAAGATTTTTGCCTTTTTTTCCCTTTACAAATACACATAGAAGTCTGAGTGGTTTTAGAACATACTTAAAACATATTCTCTTAATTATGCTAGAGTTCTTATATATAAATTCCATAAAATGCAGTAAAAATGTTCTTGGAATCATTGAAACAAAAGTTTGTACTACATAGCCAGTTGACTGAGATAATTTTTAAAAGAAGGAATACATCTCACCTGTCCTAGCTCTGTGTCTCCACTGATCACTCAGATTCTTGGTTTTCTTTCTCTTCTTGCCACTTACCTATCACTTACCTATTCCTTAGGAGTCTAATTGTTCTAGTTATCCCCCCATTATAACATGTCCCTGGGTGATACATTATTTTTCTTGATGAATTTCTACAAGCCCTATTTTCTGGCCCTGTCCCAAGTATGCATTCTTATTCCAGAATTCTCCCTTAAATTTCAGATAATTAGGTGGCTCCTACTATCCAAACTTATGCCTCAACATGTGCATTTAATGCTCCATAGACACTTAACACTCAGCAAATACTGAACTGAACTTTGAACTATTCCTGTGCAGTCGTCTTCCTACTTTTGTATCAAGTACATTAGATTTAGTTATGTCTTTGTATTTATATATTCAGTCCCTCTTTCCCCAAATTCCTCTACTGACCGTTAAACATGTTCCATTTCAGTCATTACTTTTAACCTATTTTTAACTGTACATTCAGCTGAAAACTTCCTAATTCTGTTCAATATAGTTTAGGGATATAAGTTAGTGGAATTTTTCTCAGCTTTTGTGAAGTATTATCGATGAATAAAAAAAGTATATATTTAAGATAGACAATTTGATATTTTAATATAATTATACATTGTGATGTAACCACCAAAACCAAGCTAATTAATATGTCACCTCACATAGTTACCAGTTACTTCAAATTTTTAAAATATAAAATTTAATGATTCTGTCTCCCTGCTGAATCATATAGATAAATTGCTATTGTTCTCATACATAGGCACATCTATTACCATGACTGTCTAATTCTATGTGGTCTTCATTCTCCTTATGACTCTGGTCTTAGTTCATTCTACTAATACCTAAACACATGCAGAGTTCTCTTTCCACAGACTGTTTACCTCTCTACTTAGCCAATTCCATCTAGGTATTGGATGATAAATCTCCTCCCCTTCACAGGGAAGCCGACCCTCACTTTCTGGAGTAGGAGGAATTCCTGTTTATTAGATATGCTTCTGTTTCTTTTTAACAGCATCATTTTTACACTTATTGGGCCAAAGAATTTATCTTCTAGGTTCTTCACCTCGCCAGGAATTACACATAGGGTGGGACCATCTGCCTTCTTCTCAGCATTATTATATTCAGAGCACCAAATACAGGATTTAGCATAAGGAAGACACCTTTTAAATTAATACCTTTATCAATACCTTAAATGTTCTCGCCCTATCTAGGGCCTTGGTTAATATATATTCATCATGTAGAATTTGCCACCTGGTTGGCAACTCATATGAACTCAATAGGTGCTAAATATATGAAATATAATCACAGATTATAAACACATAGCAAAACATGCCCTTATTATATTATAAACAAACAAGAGAAATTTGTATACATAATAAAAGAGGAAAAGGTTATATTTATTTATTAACAGTTTGTTTGGATTACTTTTTTTTTTTTTTTTTTGGCGGCACCGGGGATTGAACTCATGACCTTGCGCTTGCCAGGCAGGCACTTAGACCGCTGAGCTAGATCCCCAGCCCTGGTGTTTTTGAGACAGGGTCTCACTATGCTGCTCAGGCTGGCCTTGAGCTCACTTTGTAGCCCAGGCTGGTCTCAAACTCACAACGATCCGCCTGTCTCAGCCTCCCGAGTGCTGGGATTACAGGCGTGAGCCACCACACCTGGCTTGGATTACTTTTATTTTTGCAAGGAATTTAAGGCAAAACATCACAATCAGGTGAAACTTTAATCTTATCCATAAGAAATAAAACTTTTTAAAAAACTGGAAAAATATGACAAATAAATATATATATATATATAAATTTACATGTATATACAGAAATGATATAATTAAGTCTTTTATGTATATCTATGCATAATAGTTATATAATTATATATAATTCCCTTTTGTAATTCTAAAAGAAAACAAATTCTATTCTTTTTCAAAGATTTTTTAACATGGAATGAATATTCTAGAAGGAGTCTTTCAGTGACAATGATTCTTAAATATATAAATAGATGAACAGTGTCACTTAGAATATTAAAAGATAAAGCCTCTTTATTCAACATGGAGTTAATTATACTCCATCAAGCCTTCTGTTTCCACTGACATATTATTTTTTAATTCGTATTTTCTAGATACTAATTTTTCAACTCTCCACTGAAACTGTACTGATTAATATCATTAAAGATACTGTCTTTTAAAAATTCAATAAATCTTTCCTTTCATGTATTCATATTTCTCTGCTTTTTTCAAAAATATTTTTAGGCTATGTTTGCTAGTTTCAAAGTCCCTCATACATAGGTTATTAGTTTATAATAATTTGGACATTTTGGTTGATTTCTATTTCATTTTCCATTGTACACATTTAAGTGCACAATCTTGTACTGATACAGTTCTGGTGCAATCTGACCCATTATTATAATGTCACGTATCTCCTATGTCTAGACAACTGATAAATCTCTGTTTAAAGGCAAAAAGATCACACTTTCGAAATCAGCAATAACATTGTAATAGGTTCTAGACTTTCACACTTCCTCATGTCATTTTAATTGCCATAATTGCTAGTGATCGCACTCTCATACTTTTTCTTTCTTCCTTCTTGATCACTTGCAATAATCTATATTGGTATACCTCCTCTCTCATCTCCCTGATTCTGATACCTATCTGATGAGCATTTTCCCAGTAGGGCATTATGATTCAAATCAATCAGTGAGTTTACCAAACTACTCCAGCACTGACCTGCCACCTCCAATCAGTTTTCTTTTCAGATGTTGTTACTTTTCAAAGGACAATCCTCTTCATTCTCCCTATTATCCAAACTCAGACTTCAAGTCATCATTCACTTTTCACTGTTTTTCCTTCCCCCAGTTCAGTGAAAACAGTGCTTTTGACTCACAACTTTTTTTTCTCCCAAAATAGCCTTTCTTTTTCAGTCCTGTAGGCATGATACCTGGTGTGGGCCCTGATCAGCTACTGACTCAATAAATATTGATTGATTATTCATTTTAGGTAACATACTGTGCTTTCAGCTAGAGAGGACTACAGCTTCCCCTCACTTAAATCATTCTGTATGCTGCAAACAGACTCACCTGATCACATACGTCATTTACGGGAATCCCGAGTAACACTTCTAATATGAAAAACTATTTTATTTCATTATTTTTAATTTTTAAATTTGTGTTAGTACATTATGATTTTATTCTTTGTGGGGAGTTAATACCCCTGTTTAACTCATGTTAATTCTTTTTTCATCCCTTCCCATCCTCTCCTTGCCCCTTTCCTCCATCCTTTGGTCCAATTCCCTTTTGCAAAAGATCTACCTCCCTATTTCTTAGTATCTGTTTTTATTTTTTCCTTTACATTTTAGGTTTCTCATACAAAAGAAACCATGAGACATTTAAATGTGTGTGTCTGATTTATTTCACTTAATATTATGGTCTCAAGGCGTATCCAAATTTCTACAGATGATTAGAAACTGTCATTTCAGAATCTATGTACACTAAACAAACCACTTTTTTCCTAATTTTCCATAAATTCTTTAATCCATTAACTTAGCTTGACAACTATTCTAAAATATTCTTTGTACTTTCCAACATTCCGCCATTAAAAGATTTCTATTTATTAATAGGAACTATTTCTGTTCTTATCTGAACTGATGTGTAGTTAAAAAATGGATGTCCTTTATGAAGGCCATTCAGATCTCTTCAACTAAAAGTAAATTATTCTTTTTGGGAGTATGTGCTGAATTTTCATAAAACAGCATCCACTTATAACTCACCATTTAGTGTTCACTTATGAAGAACTCTTGTGACAAAGTGTTTTGTATCTCTCACAACATTAGTGAGTCATTCATAACTGTTACTTAAGATATATTTGTTGCATAATAAGATATTTTAAAAACTTGATCATTTCTATTCAACACATCCCTTAAGAAGAAATGCAGTCATAATAATGGCACAATGACTTCATAAAAACAAAAAAGTACAAAAATACGAAGTGCACCTAAATTTCCCACCACAATTTATTGAAGAGACTGTCTTTTCCATAATGTGTGTTCCTAATATCCTTGCTGAAAGTCAGTTGAGTGTTGATGTAAGAGGTTACTTCCAGGTTTTCTATTCTGTTCCATTGGTCTATGTGTTATTTTATGCCAAAGTCATGTTGTTTTGATTAAAATAGCTTTGCAGTATATTTTGAGGTAAGGTAGTATAATGTCTCTTGTTTTGTTACTTTTGTTCAAGAATGGGCTAATTACATAAAGTTTTTGCTGGTATCATACTCGTTTTTAAATTATTTTCAATAGTCTTCATTTTCTTATTTTATTTTAAAAAGCAAAACAAACTAACAAAAAGGATAGAAATGATACAGAATTTCAAAAAAATAGTAGGAAATTAACACTAGTTAGTCCCATGAGTCAGCGCCATCTGCAGGCTGCCACCAGTAGGGGGACAGCCAGACCCCAGCCCCTTCCGGCACGCAGGCCGGCAAACGAGAAGTAACAACCCCTCATCCCATAAGCAACCAGTTGATCTGGAGAAACACAGGCTGTGGAGATAGCTATGGAGGTGAAATGCAATTGTATGTTTGTGGTGCTTTAGTGTTTCACTGACCTTGCAGGTCTAGGGCCAGTGATTTCATCTTCAGTTCAGAGGATAGTGGTACACAGTGTGGCATCTAGGGGGGAGTCTCCTTCTGAGGGTGGTAGCCATTACCGATTCCCTATTGTCTTGTTTTGAGGTCCTGCATCATTTCCATTGTTTTGTTGGGTTGGGTTTTTATTTTCTTTTGTTTGGTTTGATTTTTGTTACATCTGATGGCAAGAGTGGCTATTTCAAAGATAGCAAGGTATATTATGGTAGCCATTTTGAATTTACTATTGTCTTGTTTTGAAGTCCTTTATTGCATTCATTGTTTTGTTTTTATTGTTTCTATTCTATTCTGTTTTGAGTTTTACTATGTCTGAAGGTATCTGCAGCTATTTTGAAGACAACAAGAGGCATTATGGTAACTATTGTTGATTTCGTAATGTTTTGAAGTTCTGTATCACTTATACTGGTTTGTTTTGATTGGTTTTATTCTGTTTTACTTTCTTTGGTTTTATCCTCTCTGAAATAAAATTAAAAAAAGAAATTAACACTGGTTATTATATTACGTAGGTATCTTAGAAGTAGTTGCTCAGGTTATGAGATCTAGGCATGAAAAAATGATCAATCAAATAATGAAAGCACCAACTATTCTATTTGTTGAAATAACAGGTTTGTAGTATAGTTATCTGTCTTGTATATGTATACACACACACAGACACACATATATATACCTATTTACATATAATCTTTTCCCTTCTTCCTTTTCTTCTTTTCTCTATCCCAGTTCTTTCCTTTTGAGCATTTTCTTTTTCTTTATCAGAATATCTATTGTACATTTTGGATCTTGTTACTCTCTCAGGTTTCTTTTTTCACTAGGGAGACAATACGATACAATATGATATTTACACATGTGATTTATTTCACTTATGAGTATGGTCTCCAGTTGTATCCATTTACCTATAAAAGCCTCACGTTTATCCTTCTTTATACATAAGTAATATTCCATTGCATAAAAATATCACATCTTTTTTATCCATTCCTCAGTTGAAGGGCATTTGGGTTGTTTCCAAGATTTAGCTATTACAAATTGTGCTGCTATAAACAAGGGTACACATGTATCTCTGTGGCATAACATTTTCAATTTTTCTGGGAAAATACCCAGAAAGGGAAGAGCTGGATAGAATGGGACTTCCAATCCTAGTTTTTTGAGGAATCTCCACACTCATTTCCACAGTGATTGTACCAGTCTACACTCCCACCAACAGTGGAGAATGAAATTAAGTACTATGATTGGTACTTTGACAGGGATTTTATTGAGTCTGTATATTGCTTTGGGTTGACTAGATATCCTGACGATACTGATTCTTCCTGTCCATGAACAAGAGATTTATATATAATCGTACAGTCTACTTCAATTTCTTTGTTAACATCTTACAGTTTTAATTATAAAGCACTTTCTCCTCTTTGATTAATTTTATTTCTAGATATTTTTGTAGCCATTAGAAATATGATAGTTGCTGGGGATTTAGCTCAGTGTCTTAAGTGTCTGCCAGGCAAGCACAAGGTCATGAGTTCAATCCCTGGTGCTGCAAAAAAAAAAAAAAAAAAAAAAATATATATATATATTTATATATATATGATTGATTTTGTGATTTCTTTTTCAGACAATGTGTTAATAGTATTGTTGTTGCTTGTGTCTAGATGTCCCCCCAAAAGCCTCATGCAGTCATAGGTGGGGTTTTCTCAGAGGTGGCTGGATCTAGAATGGGATGCTGGGATTGACTCATGGTTCAATGCTGGGATCAAGGGCACTAGGATTAAGGTGTGAGCACTACCCATCCTAAGTAGCGTTGATAAGATGTAAGGGATAGAAAGACCTGTGCTCAGCCTTTGCTTGCTTGCTTTTGCTGTCTTCTGCTTGTCCTGAACTGGTTCCACTTTGTGATACCTGTCTGGCAAGCCACCCTGCCTTCGAGTCAGTCCATTATGGACTGAAACCCCTACAAACTGTGTGCTAAATAGACCTTTCCCCCTTTAACTTTGAGTG
Source organism: Cuniculus paca (assembly GCA_004365215.1). Lineage (NCBI taxonomy): Eukaryota > Metazoa > Chordata > Mammalia > Rodentia > Cuniculidae > Cuniculus > Cuniculus paca. The sequence continues at coordinate 5,076 of RJWT010002294.1, read as the reverse complement.
TTGAGTATTTTGTCACAGCAATGAGAAAAGTAATTAAGATAGGTAAATAGCAATGCTGCTGATTTTTTGTGTTGATTTTGTATCCCACGATTATGCCAAATTCACGTACTTTTTGATGGAGTTTTTGAGTTTCCCAATATGCACACTATCATTGAAAACTCTGACAATTTGATTTTTCCTACTCAATTTGGTTGCCCTTGATTTCCATCTGTTGGCTTTGATTTTCAGTACTACATTCAGTGAAGATACTGTACATTAAACATCATTATAGTCTTTCAGATATTAGACATAACATGTTCAGTTTTTCCTCAGTGAGGTTAGCAGAGGGATTAGTATATAGGATCTTTATTTTTGTAAGCTGTTTATTTCTAACCTATTTTGTTCATAGTTTTAAACATGAGGATATTTCAAGTTTTTAAAAATGTTTAGTCTGTATCAGATGAGATGGCTTTTGTGTTTTGGTTGATTTGGTGTGTCACATTTATTGACTTGTACATGGTGAGCCATAGTTGTACCCTAAGATGAATCATCCTTATCATGGGGAATATTCTTGTTAATATGTTCTTGTATTCATTGTTAGGTTTATTTGAGAATTTCTGCATCTAATTAATCAAGTATACAATTCCTTTTTATATGTGGTGTCTCTATCTGGCTTTGGTATACAGTGATGCTGGTTGAATAGAATAAATTTGGAGGAATTTCTTCCTCTTCATGGAAAATAAAACAGTAAAGTACAAAGTATATTTATAAGCAATAAAGCATATTTGAACCATAGTAATGGAGCTCTGGTCATTCAAATTCACAAATAACTTTTCTAATACATGTAATCTTGAAATGTTTAGTATACTTCAGTTTTGTGGCCAGGAATGCTGTTGGTATTCATTTTACCCAAAAGTAAAGAATATAAATTAAGTATTAATATTAAGGTTTTTGACACTTAAAAAGAAATCATTCCATCCTTTGAGATGATTCTTACTCTTTAAAGAAAAATCAGTACAATCCAGTTTTCTTAGTTAATTTTCTCTCATTGTTGAGACAAAAATACCTGGTGCCCAAAGTGAAGGAAAGAGATTTATTTCTTACAGTTCTTGGAGGTTTTAGTCCATACTCAGCTGGATCCAAGGCAGAATGGTGTGGCTGAGGGGCAGCCATTTCTGGCGGCTCACAAGCAGCAAGAGCAAACAGGGCAAAAGAGGCAAAACACGCCTCCTTCCCAACCTTACATTGTATGCTGGCTCCACCCCTAGGCGGGTGCAGCACTCACACAGCTAGACAACCAACCAATCACAAATGCTAGAGTCAGTTGCTTCCATGACTGCATGAGGCTTGGGGGCCACCTAGATACAAAATATAACACTAGTAAATTACAATATTTTGCATACACATATCCTAGTTAATTCCTACAGTAGAACAGCAAAATGGACATATGAGGAAGGTAGACAAAAATACAAAGAAAAATTGTCTAGATCCATGATTTTCCAATGATTTATCTATCATGGGGATTGGACGTTTGTTACAGCTGAGTTGAGATAATTACTTCTTGTCAGAAAGGAGGTTACCAAAAATGCATGAACCTATAAAAGCACATACAAGATTACTTTGTATGCTATGATAAGGGGGATGAGGCTGAAAACTCTGTTAAAAATGTAAATGATTATAAGAGGGATTATAAAACAATCTGAACCTTATCTACTTAATTTACCTCATTCATGAAATGTTAAAGAATATTTAAAAATATATATATATATACATTAACATATAACAAAAGGTTACCAATATGTGTGTGTGAATAAGTGTGTATGTATGCTATCAAATGGCATGAATGTATATACCTGACTGCATTCTTGATTTAGATTTCACCATTTATAAATGCCTTATAACATTAATTTATTTTGCTGATCACCTGAATTTGATATTCTGTGATGTTGGTAGTTTCTTTGCATGTGAATTTCTATGATTTGTTAAAATAAATTGTGAGTTGATTATTCTCTAATTGTATAATTAGTCTAATTAGTCTAATTATAACTAATTATGTAATTGATGTAAATATGTTCAGTCTTGTAATTAGTTGATGTAATTACAATACACAAGATGATGTCATGAACATCTTACAAAAGTTCTAGAAAAATGGCAATTGAATGTGCAATTTGTAAAATTTAAGTACATATTTACTGAACAATTACAAAATAATTTACAAAAACTATACTTAAACTTCTGAATATATTTTATAAATAAAAGAAATAAAGAGCACATCATACATTAGTAAGTGGACTTTACCAATGTTGACACTACCATGATTAAAAAACACACATGAGGTCAGTCAGCATTTCCATATTAGTTTTAAAAGAAACGGGAACTTTGAATATAATTACTTTAAGAGGTAGGTATGGGTTTATTTTCTAATGTAGAGAAATGTAATCTAATATGATATCTTTGTAAATTAGAAATTACATAAACCTTGTAGCAGTATGGAAATACATTAAAATGAGCTCATTTATAACAACAACCTCACTTACATTTCCCTGTTTCCTTAGTGAGTGAAAGGGACACAGTGACAGAGGGTGATTCAGGAGTTACCAGTAAACGGGAGTCAATTTTAAATATTCTGCAGCTAGTAATTCATTCAGACGTGAGTTAGGCACTGTTCCAATTGAAAGGGAAGGTTATGTTTCTATAATTGGTGAGTTCATGTTCAAACACACAAATAAAATGATTTGATAATTTTACTCTAGGAGAAAAAAACTAAAGCTGGTTATCAGAAACAAGAAACTATGGAAGGGAAGGGATGTTATTTCATACTTGACTGATAATGGGAAGGCCTCTGGAGGAGATGAGTCCTCATTGTTAAGACTCCTGCCATGTTATTTAAGCAAAAACACTGTGTGGAAAGATCAACCAAATCAGACCCTAGAAACAGAAGATTTGGACCTGACTAGGAGTAGTGTAATCAAAACAGTGCAGTAAGCTTTAGAAAACTGGATGAGAGAAATGCAGGGCAAGGTTGAACATTACTGGGTAGGAATACTATCAGTTTTGTTCTTAACACTGAGTAATAGAATGAATGGTTAAAGCAGGAAAAAATATTGGATCAGATTTACATTGGTAAGTAATCAATCTGGATAGTTGGAGGTTTCTGTAATAAATCATGACCACCGAGGAGCCTGTTGCCAGAGTCTATAAAAATGTTGGAAAATGCGTGCTACATGGTTGAAATTCGTAAATCTCAGACCCACATGGTATCTCAACATGGACATTGTGAAAAAATCATTAATGATATCTTATCTTTGAAAAAGCCAAAGTGTACCCAGTGATGAGAATCAAATTTGCCATATGTTGATGTCTGAATTTTTCTATCGGTTTGGTCTATACAATATATTGAATAAAAACATTAATATACATGGAGTATAAATTCTATTAAAAGTAATTCTTGTTCCAACATGACCTTGAGGACAAATACATACACAACTCAGTGAGATAAGCGGTATAACTAACAAAACTGACAAAAGGAAAAACAAGTTTTTTTTAAATATAAGAGCTGAAACTACATTATCCTGGCAATTATTAACTACGGCTACATAATCCAGAACACAAAATTGCAAGAAACATGTTTCTCAAGTATTTCTTAAGAGAATTAATTCAGACTGTCCAAATGACAGTTACTAGCACAGCCAAAGGTAGAGAAAGTCTGTGTTGTGTAACATAGTAAAGACAGATTTGACAATAAAAGGAGGTGTTAGTATGAGAATGTTCAAATTTAAAAAGTTGTTTTCCATTTTAAAAAATGGGAGGGCAAAGAAAGAAGAGAAAATAAAAGTTATTCTTCAAAGGCAGAATCGATAACTTGTAAAATAGTTTGAGAATTCTTACAGGATGGTATCTGAAAATTCCTTACATGAAAATAGAGACAAATTCAAAGGAATGAATGAGAGACTCTATTTTTCTTACTTAATAGCTTTCAAATAAAGTCTTAATTATTTTGATACTATGAAATATTTCCCTAAAGTTGGATAGACCATATGCTCATTTCCAAATAATGAGACACAGTTGCAAGTAAGAATACCCATATAGTGATCGGAGTTTAGGGTTTCCTGCAGTTCTAAAAATCCTATAGGAAAATATGTTTTCTAAAGTTTAACATTAATATTTTTAAATTAATTGACCACAGAAGGATTCAAATACATAATTAGGGGATTATTCACTTGATAATGATTTTTTAAGAAACAATTTCAACTAAAAATCATTTTAGTAAATGTAGAAAAATGAATTGCAATAGTGCAGAATGTATGAGGAAAATTCAGTCCTCCCTGTTGGCTGATAATAGTTGATGTCAGTGGCTGGAGGTGAGAGGATCAGAAAACTACAGGCTTCATTACTGTGTCGAGACAAGCTGACTATTAACACCGGAATGAAGGTGGTGTGTACAGGTTTCTATTTTGGCAAGTCATAACCTGCCAAAGCAGTACACTTTTGAAAAAGAAAATTTTATTTATTTTTTGGTCTTTTGAGACAAGGTCTCACAGTGCTGTTTGGGCTGGCCTTGAACTCACTTTGTAACCCAGGTTGGTCTCGAACTCACAATGATCTTTCTGCCTCAGCCTCTTGAGTGCTGGGATTACAGGTGTGCGCCACCACACCCACCAAAAAAAATTAAAGAACACATCATTTTAATTTATAAACATGGCAAAATGTAGAACTATATGTTGTGTGTGGAGGTGCGACTGTGTCATCATTGGTTCTTGCACAGTTAATATACGGCATTTTCAATTAATCTAAAATAGATCATTCCTTAGTTTAATATATAAAGAAATGCATTTAATAATGAAGAATATGATCTTGAGAAATTCACAAGATCAGAATAGTTATTTTAATAGAGTTTATGTCTGAAAGCTGTAAAAGTCATCAAAATGTTGAAGTAGAATGTTTGTAATATTTGAAGTTTTAATTTTGTGTCTCTAGTTGTGGATAGATTTCTCAAATCTATATACAATATGGTCAAATTCTTGTACATCCTGTAGTCTATATAACTTTAATTTTAAGCTATGGTCATGATTCTCTATTTTTCTTTCTTTAGACAAA
>RJWT010002293.1:0-41702 GCA_004365215.1 Cuniculus paca | reverse complement strand
TATAGGGACATTTGAGATGATGTTTAGCACCCACTCGTAGGATGCAGGCTACTCTTCTTATCTCAAAATTCTCAATTTAATTATGGCCGCAAAGACACTTCTTTCAAGTAAGGTAAGATTCACGTTTCAAGAATTAGGGTAGCCATTAATCAAACTACTCCTCTGATCATTAGAAGAAAACATTTATTTTTTTCATCATTAGGTTTGGTGTTATGTTAGAAAAATGTTATTTTTTTGTAGATGTCTGCCAAATTAAAGAAATTTCTTCTATTCCTAGTTTGCTGGGAATTTTGTCAAATGTTTTTATGTGTATATTAATATGATACAATTTATCCTCTGATTATATTAACAGATTATATTAACTGGTTTTTGAGTTTCAACCAGTTTGTATACCTGGGATAAGTCCTATTTGGCTGTACTGTATAATTGTTTTTATATATTTTCGCATTTGATTTACTCAGTTTGTTGAAAATTTATACACCTGTGTTCATCAGAAAGATTGATTTCTAATATTTTTTTTGGTAATGAGTTTTGTAAACTCATTACAAAGTACTGTGTACTTGTTTTGGTATGAGGTAATTGTAATACTTTAAATCTAAAATACTCCCCCAAAATCTTATGTCCTCAGAGGTGGGGCTTCTAGAAGGTGATTGGATTATGGGGGCATTATTCTCATCAATGCATTAATCAACTGATGAGTTCATAGTTGAATGTGCTGCTTAGAGGCATTACCCTATCAGAGGAGGTGGATGTTTGGAGGCATGGCATGGAAGGGCATATTCTTGTCCCTAATTTCTATCTTTCTCCCTCTGCTTCCTGACTTACATGAGTGGGCAGCTTTCTGCCACTCACCCCTTATGCCATACCATTTCTGCCTGGAGCTAGTTAACCATGCACTGAGCCCTCTGAAACTGTGAACCAAATAAACCTCTCTTCCTTTACTTGCATCAAATATTTTGTCCCAGTGACAAGAAACTGATTAATATAGTGTTATGGTTTGTATATAGATGGCCCCCCACAAGCCTCTTGTAGTCATGGAAGTGACTAAATCTAGTGTTTGTGATTCACTCATTGTGTAGCGCTGAGCTTGGCAGTGAGTTCTGCACCCGCCCAGGGGTGGAGCCAACATACAATGTAAGGTCGGAATGGGGGCATGTTTTTCTCTCTTTTGCGCGGTTCGCTCTTGCTGCTTGCAGCTGCCATGAATGGCTGCCCCTCAGCCATGCCACCCTGCCTTGGAGCCAACTAAATATGGACTGAAGCCCCCAAAACTGTAAGAAATAAACCTCTCCTTCCTTGACTTTGGGCATCAGGTATTTTGTCTCAGCAACGAGAAAAAAGTAACTAAGACATATAGTAATGCTGGTATCACAGAATGACATCCTGTGTCCTCTGCTTCGTTTTTCTGAAGGACTTGTTCATTTAGAACATTTCTTCCTTAGATATTTGACAAAATCCATTAGCTAAATCATCTGATATTTTCTTTTTTGGAAAGAGAATTTCAATTTCCTTAATAGATACAGACCTATTCAGATTATCTGTTTCTTTTCATGTGAGGTTTTCTAGTTTATTTCTTTGAAGGAATTGCTTCAGCTTATTTGAATTATTAGATTTGAGATCATAAAATTGTTCATAATATTCCTTTCTTATCTTTTTAATGTCCATACAATCAGTAGTATGTCTCCTCTTTTATTTCTAATATTACTAATATATTCAATCTCTCTTTTTTCTGATTAGTCTGAGTGGTATTTGTCAGTTTTATTCATCTTTTTAAAATGATGACCTTTTGGTTTCATTAATTTTCTCTCATCTCATCGATTTCATGTTTTCAATTTAGTTGGTTTTTGTCCTAATTTTTATTATTTATTATTGTTTAAATTATAAGTAATCATAATTATAAATATTTTATACTTTTGGTTTCTTTCACATTAGTTTTGAAGAAACTACTAATATAAATGCCTGGTGTTTTCACAAATAAGGAAGATATTTTCAACTATATCATCTGAGCTTTTTCTATTTCTATAATGAAACATTGGATTATAAAAATTAAAAAATTCCCCAAACTTCTGCTTAAATTTACTCTGGTAGTTGACTAGAAAGACAGTAATATTTGCTGTATTGTTTTAATTTGTAAGGAAGTAATTTAATTTGTTTGTACACAAAATGGTAACTGATGTCAAAACTATAGATTACAAGACCATGTTATATGGTTATTTTAGGACTAATACTGAGAAGTTACATGAGATCAGAGAGTGTCTGCTTAGTTTAGAAACTGGCTCTTCTTTACAAGCAGTATGACCCTCTATAATCTGACAGGACAAGATTGCCCAGCTCAACCTTCTTTCCTTGTATACATTTATTTATCCCATATAATAGTTCAGCAACTCTGCTGCTCATAGATGGATGACGGTAGCCATGACAACATCTGTAAACTCAAAGAGGTTTTTCTTTAGTGGTACATGACATATGTGTCAACTGTCATCTTGGCAGAAGACTGTCAGACAATCCCGTTGATCAAACCAGGATGAACTTTAACACCTGCTTCAGGAAGAGGGTATGACACATTGACAGCATATGAGTAGCTTCTCCAAAGAGAAGTTAGGGGAGCACATTTATGGAGCTAATGACCTCTGCTCAGTGATTTCAAAGCAGGTATTGCAAGACAAAGAACTGTCGAGAGTTTAAGACAAAATAACTTTGAATTGGTGGTATAGAGTAGATGGTCTTGATAAAAGCCCTGATAAATTAGTCGATCACCTTCCTAAATAAGCTACTGTGTTTCATTCATAGTTGTTTGTTATAGGAATAAGTATTTCCCAGAGTAGGTAGGTAAGTTGTTTATGTTTATTGCCAGTAATAATAAATATAGTAATAAAAATATCCCATTTCAGAGCTTGCACAGAGGGACAAAAAAATTGCTTTAGTTGTCACAATTCAGTGAGCTTTGAATTCCTAAAATGTAGTCATAAGGAGAATTTTTTAGGGAGCATTTAAATAGCAGGCAAAATTCATGCCCTATTAAATGAAGGAGAAGGAACTTTTTCTTCCTTGCTACTGTCATTCAAAAGGAATTAGATAAATATGAAGGAATTTCTTTTGTTATTATACAATCTATTTGAGAATACACATTAAAAAGCATTTTTTCTACTAAAACTTTCTAATGAATGCCATGTTTAAGCCTTTTGCAGTTGCAATTGTCTATCTTACATTTGCTAATATGGATGTTTTCCTGAAGTCTTCAATACATGCACTGCAGGGAGTTGGACCAGGCTACCTACTATCTGGGTACCAAGGCCATGACTCTCTCTTAAAGACTTGTTTTAATGGGACCTGAATGAGCTAAAATTCCTAGACTCATTCCAGTGGGATCCCAAGCACTACATCTTATTTTTAATAGATTCATCATTACTCAAATTATTTGGCACAGTAGGCTACTGCCTTGATTTTAAAAACATTTCCTATTATTACTATTGTTGTTATAGATGTAGTTCTGTCTTGATTACTTTTTTCTCATTGATGAAACAAAATACCCAACACCCAAAATTAGGGAAGGAAAGGTTTATTTCTTACAGTTATGGAGGTTTTAGCCCATACTCAACTGGCTCCAAGGCAGGGTGGCATTGCAAAGGAGCAGCTGTCCATGCAGGATACAAGCGGCAAGAGCAAACAGCGCAAAAGGGAAAAACACACCTCCTTCCTGACCTTATATTGTATGCTGGCTCCACCTCTGGGCGGGTGCGGCACTCACACTGCCAATCCCAGTGCTAGACAATGATCCAATCACAAACACTAGATTCAGCCACTTCCATGACTACATGAGTCTTGGGGGCCACCTAGACACAAACCATAACGAGTTCTGTTTAAATTCCTGTTTGTTTCCATAAAATTCAACTATTGTAAACATGACTGAAGTAAAGATAGAAATATGGAGATGTGTTAAGATTTTGGAGTTGAGGATTTAGTGGTGAACACAGCAGAACCACGGTTAGCCGGCAAGGACTTACTAATCTAGAAACGAGAGACATTTTGAACCAAGGATGAGGTGTAGATTTTTTTTTTTCATGCTGGAAATGAACCCTCAATCTTGTGCCTACTAAACAAAAACCCTACGAATAGCTACATCCTAGCCCTATAAATTTGTGTTAGATTGCTGGTAAATGATGTGAAAGACAGTTATTTGATATTATGGAAGCATATAACCATGTTAATACACCAGCTTAAGAAAGGTTTGTATGAAGAAATGAGAGCTAAACAGAAAGTGGAAAGAAGCTAGGAGGGTGGAAGGTATAGAAAATAGCACAGCAACATGTGCAAAGTGAAGAAGAAAGATGTGTGCCAACACCGAGGAGGAAGGAACTAGAGCTCCAGGACTTAACCAGTACTGCCAAAATGTAATTTGTCATACTTGTGTTCTTCAAATTGCCTTCTTTAAATATTAATTATTTTAATAAAGGTTATGCAAATGTCGCAATATTTAATCTACATAAAGAGATACTTTTATTAGTTTCTGTAAATGTTTCACAATATTACTCTTTCTATGATTTTAAATATTTGTGAAAGTTCTTTCAACCTGTCCTTCAGAAAGACTGAACTCTCTTCTCCATACTTGGCAGCAAAAAGAGTGCTTTCACATTAAACCTGGAATTAAGGAGGTACCATTACGTTAATTGCTGCCTTGAAATGGTGATTTACTGTCATTTTGCTTATTGACAGTGACTATAATCACACCAGCGGTATAATCATCATAAAGAACAGTGAGGCTTTTCTTTTAAACAGAAGAATGATGCTTCTAATTTAATAACATTTCTTCTAAAACAGAATTGGATATTTATTCAAAAAATAGGAAGTTTTTATTTTACCCTATGCTTTTGTAAAACATTTAGATAAATCCCCAAATCTCTAAATCTTCATTTTCCATCTAACTGAAAGTCTGTTGAGACAAAATTGACTATTTAAGCAAATTATTCTTTACTGTAGATGTAATCTTTATATAAATCTTGCATTTTGAGAATGGTGCTATAATACCCTCAATCTAATGTGTGTAGTTTTTATTTAATCCACTGTCTACTTTGTTAGAGGAATAGTGAGCACATTAGCTACATATAGGCAAGTCAGTTAAATTCAGACAGAATTCTTAGCCACAGCTTATAGTGTCTCAAAGGCCAAATTCAAGGGAGGCAGCTTGATTTTTCATCATTGTCCATAGTCTACTTTTGTTAGTGGCAGATGGATGGAGCTCTGAAATTCTTAAAATTACCGTATCCCTTTGCACATGGAAAGATGGAGGGAAGGCCCACCCAAGGGTTAATGAGGCATTTGCAGTTGGAGATCATCTGAGTTTTTGGATCTGTTTTCCTTTCTACTGAATTTAGGGATTATAATTACATGTAATTCTACCATATCTGTTTCTGTGACCTCAAACTTAATGCATACGACAGTGTTCACATATTGATGTCCGTCCGCATCCTTACTAAAATTTAGAACTTCAGGGTATTGTTTGGTTAGCTTTGGGGGTCCTCAGTCAGTACTCAGGATTTGATGAGTTCACACTGTGGAACTGGCAGAAAATGAGTAACAGAGACTCGTTACCACTTCCCTGTATTCCAGATAGGTCGAAACATACATACCTTTCCTGAAATGTGGCAATTTTGCTTAAACATCATCTGGTCTCCATTTCTGTTTTCGTAAGTGTTTTTTGTCATCTGGTGTCCCTGGTAATTACAGACTACTTTGATTCTCCCATCCCCACTAAGAATTATATTTCTGCTTAGCACCTTTAGCCTAATTTTGGGGAGGACTCTGCCTTATGTGGGACGTAATGGTATAAATGCCACTTATCTCTCTGGGGCAGAATTTCAACCTGATTGGATTTGGCGTCCACCTTGAGAATTGGAGCAGCACTTCTCTAAGGGAGTGTGTGTGTGTGTGTGTGTGTGTGTGTGTGTGTGAGAGAGAGAGAGAGAGAGAGAGAGAGAGAGAGAGACACACACACAGAGAGAGAGAGAGAGAGAGAGAGAGAGAGAGAGAGAAAGAGAGATGGAGAGATGGAGGCATGGCCTTTGGCTCTATGTCTGGTCCCTCAGCCCTTTTAGTCTTGTGTTCTTCCATGCTCTGCTTCCTGGTTGCCAAGAACTAAGCAGCTTTGCGCTGCCACCCCTCCCTTCATGATGTACCTGCCTTGGAGCCAGCAGATCACAGACTGAAATATGAGCTAATTAAATCTCTTCTGTTTTAAATTGTAGGTGTTGGATATTTTTCTCTACCAAGCAAACTGGACAATATAAACTCATTGAGAACAAGATTACAATCTTTGCATTTTTATATCTTTCAGAGAACTAACCATATGCTAGACCATCAGTGAATGGACTGGAATGTGGCCTGCACTGCCACAGAGTGTGTGGAGCTAAGATCTGGGGCCCTGCTGCTTATTCTATTTGGTAGTCTTTACCATCTTAGACCAGTCATCTCCTGTGCCTCAGTCTCATTGGATTGTTGTGAAAATGTAATCAAGCAGTATAAACAAAGTACTCAGTACTACACCTGGAAAAGTGGATAAGAATTCAGAATGTATATAGAACTTACCTCTCGCTCTGCTCTTTTATTTATTTAAAGATACTATTTGAGTATGAGCTGTAAGTGAGGCATTATGCAGTGTTGAGAGTACAAAAATGAATGATAAATGTCTTCATAACATGAAAGGATAGCCTCAGTCCCAGCAATGGAAGCTCATTGTGGCCTAGTGTAATTTTCTGTGAAAGCAAAGTGGTAAAGTGAGTTTTATGGTAATAGAGAACAGATATACCATAAAATCAGTATCATTTGATCTTGATATTTATGAGCAGTTGATAATTCACAGTGACCTGGATTCTAACATCAATATATATGATTACTTTTAGGGTATATCTAATCTATAAATTAGCTAATTTCCAACTTTGCTGTTGTTGTTGTTGTTGTTGTTGTTGTTTTTGTTTGAGACTGGGTCTTACTATGGAGTTCAGACTGGCCTCAATATGTAGCCCAGGCTGGCCTCAAACTTGCAGATCCTCCTGCCTCAGTCTCCTGAGTGCTAGGATTGAAGGCATGCACCCCCATACCTGGCTTTCAACTTCTTTGTGAGTAAGCTCATTATCAGAAGTGCTGATAGGAAAGAACATAAACTAAGATTTTATTTCCTTATTTTCTCTTTGCTTTTGTGTGCAAATAAAGTATCAGTGACTTCAAAGAAGAGCAGGAGAATGTAGCCCCCCAAACACCAGCAGTTGGCTGTATCATTCCATACATTCTTGGGAATAAACTGCAGATGGGAAATCTGATGTAAGTCATTTTATTGATATCGGTACAATGCTGCGCCTTCTTAGTTTGACACTTTCAAAATTTGTCTTTTAATGTTATTTCTGTGTCTTATTGAAAGAAGATTATTATTATTAATACAGTCTGCTGTGCAACATACTTTAATAAGAAGCCATGGCTTTCTCTGGGAGGGTAAAATTCTTCCTCGCATCCCACCCCATGGTTCTCTTGCAGAATTTTTCTCTTTAAGCCATCATCTCCTCTCCTGTCTCTTCTACACTTCGAAAAGGCCAAAGCTGAACTAATCTGTGAAGTTCAATATAGAACTGTGCTTTGAACCATGGCCCATTTTAATTTGAACTTTTTCCTACTTAATTTTTTTCCTGGAAAATCATTCCATTTGGCTTTTAATAGGGGTCATTCTGTGAACAATATTTCATAACCAATTATAGATTTCAAGGCTTTGCATTTATATGATAATTTATAGTCCAAGTGCTTTATGCTTATACATCCATTATGAATTCTGCTGCCTCTTCCCTGGAAAGGGAAATTACTTCCCTATTCCCATATTACAGGTGAGGAGGGTGAGGCAAATGCCTGGGCTAATGAGAATGCTGAATCTGTTTCATGGAGATAGAACTATCATCCTGTGCAGGTAAGAAACTCCCTCAAAGTAACTTGCACCAAAATTGGAGTTTGGTATTTAGGACAAAGATGTGTCTCACTGTAATAGAAAATAGAAAGTGAAGGGGGCCACACAAGGAAAGGCAGGCAAGAACTAGGGTTGTGGTCTGACACTGTGCTCTGCTCTCCTCTCCTTTTTCTGCATTCACCAGCCTTCTTAGCTTCTCCACCTGGATCTACATGTGGCTGAATGATGTGAACTCTCCTGGACCACCAAACTCTATCACCTGAGTTCAATACATCAATAGAGGTGAACTTATCCCTTGAATTCTATTTCCAAGTTCTCTAGACTGAGAGTAATTAGTCATCCCAGTGTAACCAAGACCGATCGACACACCTTAATTACTTCAATTCTGGGTGTATACAGGACTGGTAAGAGGGTCATTTTCAAAGAAATATTGTGGGCCTGGATGGCGAAGAACATCTTGTAGCAAGCGCATGAGTTATTAATTAATAATTAAGGTCAAAATATTTGTTCATAAATATGTCACTTTCCTTTTTTATAATTTGCAATAACAATTTTTTTTGCAAGTTTGGTTATTTCCCTCTTGAAGTTCATGTATCATTTTGTGGGGCTTTTCCTAAACTCTGGTTTATTTTAATACATTTTTGTTTATCTCTTTCACTAGCTATGAGCTTCTTAGGGAGAGCAATCTTGTGTTATTCAATCTTCAACTTCTAAATACTTGGCATAATGCTAGTGTATTTTAAGTGCTTAGTAAATGCTGATTGAATGAGGTACATAAAAGATTGTCTATATCAGAAGATATCTCACAGGGCTCCCAAATTTGTAAAATCCATTTTGCGTGGATCATTATAAATGACTGAAAAATATATACCTAAAATGATGGGCAAAATCAGCTTAAAGGTTACCATAACCAGGTCAGAGCTCAGTTGGAAAATGCCAGAATTCCTTACAGGAACAACTAGTTGGTGATTGAGAGGAGGATAGTTGCTGAGCATAGAGAAATCTATTTCCAGTAAAAGGAGCTTCTTGATTTCAAATGAGTGGACGGTGAAATTCCAGTGATTGAATATACCAGCTAAAAATTTCAAATGAGTTCAAAAGTGGTAAAACTGAAAATGTCTTGAATGTCATAGTTACATATGTTCTTTTTTAGTTGTAGGTTTCATTTAGAAAGTAGTTGATGGTTATCTACTGTGTTAGTTTTCTATTGGTGCCAAAACAGATTACGCTAAACTTAGTGACTTGAGGAACAAAAATGTATTATTTAATAGATTTGGAGGTCGGAAATGTGCAGTGGCCTGTGTTAGGCTAAAATAAAGGGTTAAGGAGGGCCGTGTTCCTTTGGAGTTTTGGGAAATAATCTTACTTGTCTTTACCTTTTTGAGCTTGGCTCACTGCCGCATCCCTAAAAGGCATCAAGGGTCAGGTTAGACACTCCTCACTCATCACTGTTACCTTCTGTTCCACCACCCTCTTTCATCTTTTAAGGACACTGTTAGAGTTTTGATCTAAAATTTTCTCTAAATTCTCATGTGTATGGAAAGTGATCAGCTCATTGGGTGCTCTGCTCATCAGTGGGTTCATCTCACTGGCTAAATGCGCTCTCAGGAAGTAGGGTCTGGTGGGTCATGGGCATGACCTGGAAGGGTGTATTTTTGTCTCCAGCTCTGCCCTTTCCTCTGTGCTTCTGGGTAGCCATAGGTTGAGTGCCTTTTACCCTGCCACATCTCTCTGCCCTCCCGTTTCTACCTTGGAACCAGCTGATCACGGACTGAAACTATGATCTAAAATAAACCTGTCCTTCTTTAAGTTGTATCAGGTACTGTTTCTCAGCACCAGAAAAGTGACTAAGACAGATACTTATGATTACATTGCGACCATCACTATAGGACCTTGTGTTTCTGTTTTATGCAATCTACACAGTCCTGGTTTATCTACTCACTTTAAAGTTATTGATTAGCAACCTTCATGCTCCTTTGCCATATGAGGTAGTATATTCAAAGGTTCAAACATTAGGATATGTATAACTTTTTTTTTCAAGAGGGAAAAACAAAACAAAACAAAACAAAACAAAACCCCAAGAAAAACAAGAAACAAAAGAGTCAAATAAGCAACATTAACAAAAAACCCAAAACAATAACAATATAGACTTTCAAAACAAGGTGGTAGGAATTTAACAAAGGTGGTTATTTTGCATAGTTATCTTCAAAGGAGTTACTCACATTACCAGATATGGGCATGCAAAATTGATCTAATCTTATAAGTATTAACTTTTATTCTAAGATCTAGTAGAATTAGTAGTACAATCATCTTAGCTATCTTAAGTGTATAGAT
Organism: Cuniculus paca; assembly: GCA_004365215.1. Taxonomy (NCBI): domain Eukaryota; kingdom Metazoa; phylum Chordata; class Mammalia; order Rodentia; family Cuniculidae; genus Cuniculus; species Cuniculus paca. The sequence goes on along the minus strand of RJWT010002293.1, from coordinate 31,426 downwards.
ACAAATGTACACTTTTTTATTTTCCCTTCCTTCTTTTCTCCTTTTCCCTATCCGAGTTATTTTTCCCCTTTGAGCAGTTTGATACCCTTTCACAATATTTATTGAAGATTTTGGATCTTATTTACTGTTTCAGTTTCTTACACTAAGGAGACAATATAGTGTTTACACGTGTGAGTTTATTTCACTTAGGAGTATGGTCTTAAGTTGCATCCATTTACCTATAAAAGCCTTGATGCAATCTTTCTTTATAGCTGAGTAGTACTCCATTGTATAAAAATATCACATCTTTTTCATCCATTCCTTGGTTGATGGGCATTTGGGTTGTTTCCAAGATTTGGCTATTACAAATTGTGCTGCTATAAACATGGGTTCACGTATATCACTGTGCTATGATGCCTTCAATTCTGGTAATATGCCCAGAATCAGAATAGCTGGGTCAAATGGGATTTCCAAGTCTAGCTTTTTGAGGAACCTCCAGACTGATTTCCACAGAGGTTGCACCAGCCTACACTCCCACCAACAGTGGAGAAGAGTTCCTTTTGCCCCTCCAGCATTTGCTGTTGGTTGATTTCTTGATCTTGGCCATTCTTTCTGGAGTGAGATGGAATCTCAATGTTGTTTTAATTTGCATTTCTCTAATGACCAATGATGCTGAACATTTTTTCACATATTTATTTGTCGTTTGTATTTCTTCATCTGAGAAGTGTGTATTCAACTCAGATGCCCATTTTTGGATTGGGTCTTTGAATTTTGGGGGCCTGATTTTTTTTAATTCTTTATATGTTCTAGATAGAAGTCTTTTGTCTGAGGGACAGTTGATTAAGATTTTTTCGCAATTCGTAGGTTTTCTTTTCACTCTGTTGAAGATTTCTTTTGACATACAAAAACTTTTTAATCAGACAAGATCCCAATTGTTGATTCTGGGAAGTATTTCCTGTGTAGTTTGATTTTTGTTCATGAATTCTCTGCCTGCCCCTATGTCTCCAAGGTTTCTACCTACTTTATTTTCCAGCAGATTTAGTGTTTCTGTTTTAATATTTAGATCTTTGATTCATTTTGACTTTAGTTTAGTGTGTGGTGATAGACATGGGTCTAGTTTTAGTTTTTGGCATATGGAAAAGCCAGTTTTTCCAGCACCACTTATTAAAGAGGCTATCTTTCTCCAGTGAACACATTTGGACCCCTTGTCAAAGATAAGGTGGCTGAGTTGTGGTTGTATCTTCTAATCTATTCTTTCGATCTTCAGGTCTGTTTTTATTCTAGTACTATGCTGATTTTATCACAGTAGCTTCTTAGTATAACTTCAAGTCAGGGATTCTGATGTCTCCTGCATTGCCTTTGTTTCCCAGAATTGCCTTTGCTATTCTAGGTTTCTTCTGGTTCCAGGATATACACAACTTTTAGTAGTCATTATTTTAACTACTATACCTATTGGGGATATAGTCATATACTATGCAGGATACAAAGGTAAATAATATATAATTATTATAATCAAGGAGACTTATTGTCTAATGAAAAAGTCAACATCAGATAATCTTTAAATTATCTGATAACAAATTCTCTGTCTTAAAATCTTCATCATCATTTATTTGACAAACATCCATTTTCTTGGTCTTAGTGTAGCATACTAATTACATGTTTCCTAGCCTTAAAGTTTTAGGTTGCAATTATCAAGCACCTAATATGTGTCAAAATGTGTAATCAATATACTAGCACATACAGCTGTGAATAAGATACCACTTTTTGAATATGTAAATGAATATGTAATGTTAATGAATTATGAGATAAAATATTACCTAAAATTGGTAGTAATTTAATCTGAGAATAAGAAGTAAAATTTGCAAATTATCCTATAAATGTATTTTACATCCTCAATCTAAATACTGTAAGTTACAGATTCTTATATATAAGAATATTATGCTAAATAGTTTAGAATTTAGACTCATTTCAAGGAGTTAAGGCAATAGAGTGTTAATGGCAGAGAAGCTTTTTAAATTTACTTTCTTTGCCCATTTAGACTTCAAGGACATGTTTGAAGATCTATGAATGATATCCATAGTTTGCATTTAAATTTGAAGGTTATTTATTAAGTGACATTTTCACTGAGATACAAAACCTACCTCCTGGTTAGTGATTGTGTGAAGTCATTTTTAGTACATGTGAGAGAGCAGTGAATCAGAATATTTATGGTTCAGCACTTTTAAAAATGTCCTTCAAATATGTGTGCATGTAATAGCTTCATAGAATATCAAATCCTGATTTTACAGAACATAGGCTGAGTATCACACAGCATGGATAAATGACTTTGTATTCGTATGTTCATGATGGTTGACAATCTAGAAAAAACATTATATCAAAAATAATTATTTAAGAACAAGTCGTAGGTCACATTTTTTATTTTACACAAAATGACCATTAATAGATCTTTAAATATTTGAAATTAATGTCAATTAATGATATTTTAAGTAGGAAAGTGCTAGTTAAGTTAGTTAAACCCTGTCACTTTTCAAACAGATTTTGTAATGTTAATTGCCATTGTGTTATGAGGCCCCTGGAAACATACAATAAATATGAGTGCATCTTAGGAGGAATTTTACTTTAATATTTGAGGGAACGAAGTTAAATATTTTATCAGAGTAATTAAAATATTTTATGTTATAACACAAATATATGTATTACCAAGAATGTTACTCATATAACATTTTTATATTATTTTTCATCTTAGTTTTATATCTTTATTATATTGTACAATAAAATCAAATAACCCTATAAAGTTTGTTATTGAAAAAAGAAACAAAGCAAAGCACCCACAATATCTTTCCTCCCTCTCATTCATTTTGTTTTAATAGATCATGTTAATATTTAGGTCTATGTCTCCAAATATACCGGGTTGTGTTTATCCTGATAGTTTTTTTCTTAGTCAAGTTTTTTCTCTTGATTTTGAACTGTGGAAGTAGAGGGCCTGACTGTCCTATTGTGCACGTGCTATTTGCACTCTCTCTCTATGGGACTACAGTTTTACTGTGAATTTGATAAAATCAGTACTAAATATATTAGTGACTATATAAATATATTAGATGACTATTTAAATGTCATCTAGCTGCACCACTGAGTAAACCACCACATAGTTCTTATCCTGCCTGATTATTGTTGTCTTTGTACATAATAATCTTGTTTTATAATTTGTTTGGTTTTGTAAACATTTACCACTGTTCAGCCCCAAAGTTTTCACTAGTTGTCAGAATAGTCCATGCTATTCACATGCTTTCAATGTCCTACCAGTTCCATTTTCCTGAAGGGGCCCCTCCTGGAGCCCTGCTTCAGCTGTTGACAGCATTCTCCATGCCCAGAACCCTTACTTCACTCCCTGTAGGAACAGAGCTGAGGGCACCGGCCAGGGTGCTGCATGGCAATGTTCTGGTTATGAGCAAGAAGTGGAACCTGGGGATTGCACTGCTGCTTTTTCACTAGTTTTCATTTGGAGGAGTCAGTTTGTTGAGATATAATAAATGTACTATAATAGTTACCCATTTAAAGTATACAATTTAATAGTTTTCACATTGTTGGTGGTGGTAAGTATTTTTTTTTTTGAGATAAGTTTTCACTTTGTAGTGCAGGCTGGACTTGAACTTACTCTGTAATCTGTAACTCAGACTTGCCTAAAATTTACAGTGATCTTCCTGCGTCAGCCTCCCTAGTGCTGGGATTACAGGTATTCACCACCATGGCTGGCTACTTTTCACTTTAAAAAAACAATAGTTTTGAGTATACTCATAGAGTTGTGCAAGCATCACCAATGTTAATTTTAGACCATGTTATCACCCCAAAAAGAAACCCCATACTCATTGGCAATCATTCAATTTCTCATGAGACCCTTCCACCCAATCCTAGACTCCTCTGTTCTACTTTCTGTCTCTATGTATTGGCTTGGTCTGCATATTTCAAGTAAATAAAATCATATAATACATAACTGGCTTCTTTCATAAGCACAATGTTTTCAAAGTTCAATCACTTTGCAACATACATCAATATTTTGTTATTTTAATTGTTAATACTATACCACTGTATGGATAAAACACATTTTATTTATCATTTCATCAATTGATAGTCATTTGGTGTTTCCCCTCTTGGGTACAATAAATAATCCTGATATGAACATTCCTGTGTAAGATTTTTGTGTTCATGTTTTCATTTCACTGTATCTGTAGGAGCAGAATTGCTGGGTCACGTGGAAACTTTTTGAAGAACTATTAGAATGTTTTGCAAAGAAAAAGTATCATTTTAGCAGTATATGAGAGTTCTAATTTCTCCCCAACATTACATACACTCATTAACTATGTTTTTAGTTGTAGCCATGGGTATTAGTAGTATCTCATGGTGGTTCAATTTGCATTACTCTGATGGCTGATGATGTCGAGCATCTTTTCATGTGCTTTTGGATGTATGTATCTAGTTTGGGGAATATCTTTTTAGCTACTTTACTCATTTTTAAAGAACAAGGTTATCCATTAGTAAATTGTTAGAGCTCTTTATATGTCCAGATACAGGTCCCTTGTTAGAAACAATTTGTATGTACATATTTTTCCCATTTAAAAAAAATTTGTCGTGTGTGTGTTACTGTGCATTGAACCCAGAGACCATGTAGTAAGTTGTATCCCAGCCATTCTTTATTTTGTATTTTGAGACTGAGTCTTGTGAAGTCAATAAGTTGTCCAGAGTGGGCTCACATGTGCATATTCCAACCTCAGTCCTTCCCTGTGCTGGAATTACAAGTTCATGCCACGTTCCCTGCTTCTTTTCACTGTCTTGCTAATTTGCTTTAAAACATAAACTGTTATTTTTTGATGAAGTTCAATTTATGTGCATTTTTCTTTGTCGTTACTGTTTTTATTTATGCTTTTTGTGTCATACCTACTATCATCTAATTCATACTCTTGAAAATGTACATATATGCTTTCTTTTAAGTTTATAGTTTGAACTTGTACATTTAGGTTTCTGATCCATTTTGAGTTAATTTTTGTATCTATTGTGCAAAAATCTGATTTTATTCTTTGTGTATGTGTGTGTGTGAATGTACACTTGCCTGAGAACCATTAAATTTTTAAAATTTATTTAAAATTTTATCAAAGCACAAGTACACTTCCTGTTTTGTGGAATACGTGCATATGTGTTGTTCATTTTCGGAGTGTGCTACTTGCAATACTATTGTGTTTCACTGGAAGTATTTGGAAAAGATTATTGTAAAGAAAACAAACTTTAATAGATTTGCTCTAAAAAGAAGGCTTTGGGAGGTAGAGTTTTTATTGAAATAAACCACTGAGGTATGCAGGGAAGGCACATGTGTAAACTGGAAGGGATTATTAGGTGATGCTTTGGCAATGTGAGTAATATCACCCCCATTCATGTGAAAATGAATTCTTGGGAACAGTATAAATCTTATTCTTTTCATGTGTAAAGCACAAATATATATTAAATATATAAAAAGATGTGCAGGAAATCTGTGAAATTAAAATGCTAAGGGGGAACTCAGGCAAAAAAAAAGATTTCCAAGTGGGAGTGGTAATGAAAAGAAAAAGATTGAGACATAATAGCTTAGATAAAAATGTAACTTCTTCAGAATTTCCTTGCAAATTCTTTAAGCAGCCCATGATGTACACATGGTTTTGTTGTATTGTAGCTACTTCAAAAATGGAGAACCAGCTAAATAATTAGCTAAATAAAAGAAGGGGGAAACAGAGAGTCGGCCAACTGAGCTTTTAAGCCCTTATTAGTAACAGCTTTGCAGGAACTTTTAAATGGTTCACCTGCAGTTTTGTTCCCTTATGATATTTATTAATTTAGTGTCTATTAACAGATTTGTTAGTGTTATGCAGAACAAATAAGATAGTAGAGCCTTCATCTTCTGGTGGTGCAGTATGTTGTACACTTGGGAGATTTTCAAATTTTTTCTTAAATTAAATGCCCCTAATAATAATCCACCACTAATACTTTTTTTTTTCTGCCCATTGCTTTTTAAAACATGTATAGTATGGGCTGAATTATTGGTAGAGAGGCTTTGTTAGTGAGTGGTTAAATGTATTGAGAATTCTTTACCGGTTGACTTGGTCAACCTCTAATTTTGACTTTATTGCCTTATAATGTGTATATCTGGAAGTATTATATTTGCCCGCTAGGTTGTCCCTACCTGCAGAATAGTCCTTTGAGAACATTTTCTTCCAAAAATTTAAGAATTGAAAAGGAAGACCGAATGGAAGTTTAGGTGGAAGGATTTCTCTTTGACTCTGTCTCTAATATGTATGCCCCACTTTGAAAAATAGAGAGGTAGCACGTGGAATATAGCCTGTTGATGGTATTCTTAGGCTATCATATCAGGACGTGGCAAGTTTAATTTCAACGGATCAAATTATTCAAAAGAAAAATATTTAGGATACCTGGAAAAGTTCAGATAATAAACCTAAAATGTCTTTAATTTGAAAATAACACTTTTACTTTCTCTAGACCACTTTTCTAGAAACCTATAAATAATTCAAGTGTGATAGTCTAGATTGTAAATGAGCAACATGTTTGAGTGTTGAAGGATGTGTCTGAACTAAGCACATTAATTAGTGTGTATGTAATGGATATAAAATGATAGCAGACTTTAAGTTTGCCATGCATTAAAATTAAGTGTACACAATGATGCAACTTGAGAGCTGTAGAATAGCTCTATCCCTTCAGAAAGTTCCTCCACATCCTTTTGTATTCTGTGTCCTGCCTACCACTCCTGACCTCAGATATCCACTTATCTGCTTTTTGTCACTATAGATTAGGTTTGGCTTCTCTGAAATTTTCTATAAATAGAATCATGCAGCATGTGCCTTTTTAAGTCTGGCTTCTTTTCTCATTCTATTTACTGCATCTATCAGCAGTTCATTCTTAGTGCTACTGTTGTATGATTACACCAGCATTTGTTTATGTAGTCATCTGATAATGGACATTTGAGCTTTTATTTTATGCTTTTATGGAAAAAGCTGTAATGGTTTTTATGTAGAAATCTATTTAGGAAATACATTTGTATTTCCTTTGAGTAAATACCCAAAGGTAGAATCACTGAGCCACATGATACCTCTATTAACTTTATAAGAAATTTTTGACTGTTTTCTAAAATACTTATATCAATTTATACCTCAAGAATGCAAATCTGAAAAACATCTTATTATACTGGTGACTTTCAGGCTAACATTTATGGTGGTAAAACTTTTTATAATTATTATATAGTTGTGTCATAACAGTAGGTGATTTGTAGTTGCTTAGAGACATCTCCAGACTTTTTAAACTCTGTATGAGTCCTTGCATATGTCATAGGTCCCTATATATAAAGATCTTTAGGGTAAATTTTTCAGTGAAATATAACTGTTGTGTACAACTCCTTATTCATGCTTTCCTGATCTGTTGCTGATGATTGGAGTAGATAGCTATGTGCCAGAAACAAGGACAGTTGTTCATGATGTTAGCAGCAGATTTCTGTGTAACTAGCAAGGATTCTTAGATTAGTCATGACAGGCAATGAGGCAGGTTGCAACCTGACCTCAATTTGGGGTGGGCTGCACATGCACAATAAGGCAGGTAACACATATAGCCTGACCTTGAGGACCTAAACAGGATATTGTCCTTTCTCTTTTTTCTTTTCTTTCTCTCTTTATCTCTTTCCAAAAAGTACACAAGGGAGATCTTCAAAACATGCAGTGTGTCTCAAATGATAATGGGTAGTTCAATATCTGTCCCCAAAATGTCATCTTTAAGTTTTATTCTATAAACTTGGGTCTAATTTAAGATGGATGATTTTAAAAGGTTAAATTTTCTCCAAATGTAAGCTAAAGAATAAAGAGACAAGGCCTCAAACTCCATTTTATTATATAGAGAGATAGTGAACAAATATCCCATCTAACAATCTACAGTTCTTCTCTGTGATGTTATTTTATACTAAAATGGAAATTTAAATATACTTTTATAGATAAAATAAAACCCCAGTGGAGGCTAAGTGTAGTGGTGCATGTGTATAATCCCGGCACTCGGAAGGCTGAAGGCAGGATTTGCCATCAGTTAGAGGCCTAGGCTGCACAGTGAGTTCAAGGCTAGCCTGAAATCTGAAATGCATAGCAGGACCCATCTCAAAAAAAAAAAAAGGAAACCTCTATGATTCTAACATAATAACATGAACATAGTTGTTATGCAAAAATGCTACATTTGCTCTTGATTTTAAGTTTTGCCTGAAAAGCTTTATAACACTTATCAGTTAACATTCTATAGGAATCTGACTTCAGGGACAATAATGGTTGGGAAAAATAGTCATTCTTTGGCCATTCTTTATGTTTTGAAGTGTTTGGTATCCGGATAAGATCGTGACAGTTAAACCTACTGCACTTCAATACTGGTATAACTGACCTTCTGGGTGTTCAACAACTGAGGCTTAGAGACCAAAGCTTAAAAGGATAACTGGTCTAAGAGGATGGCCAATATTTGGCTCTGGCCCTCCAAGGTCAACAGAAACTCAAAACATAAGGGGACCTCTTTATGAGGTTTTACAATTTTGGAGAGTCACCTAACCTCCTTAGCAGGGAGTCATTTTGACCTCAGAGGACAGGAGTCAACCACTGTACTGAAAAAAAAAAAAAAAGCAAGGAAAAGAGGATGGTCACCAAAGGTGAAATGTCTCCCATGATCAAGCCATGTGGTCAAGCAAAATTATGACCCATTCTGGCAGATGACAGTGAGAGAGGAGCAAAGAGGTTCTGAATCTGGTCCCAAAAGTAACCCCTGATGAGCCCTACCTGACCTTGATATAATTATTTTTTAATATAATGCTTAAACTTGGTCCTAAACACTCAGCAGGAAAATATAAGTATAACCAAAAAGTTATAAACAGTAATAGTAATATAGGCTAAATATACAAAGAGGGCTCCAATTATGGCACTAGCCCCTTCTGACAGTCCCTAGCTACACCCGTAGCTTATCATTATAATGGTTAAATGAGGTTGAAATGGTAACAGCTATAGAATGTCAGCAAAATCTTACATTACTTAGCTGAGCTATAGAGCCCTCAATCTTCTTATAACTGAAACTCGAAGAACTTTCATGCTTATAAGTAAAACTAGTTGTCTTTAGGTCAATAATTCACACCAGAAAAAAGAAATGATCTTAAAATAAATAATATCAAGACTATAGATAACCTATTAATGGATATGTCTAACAGGTTATCTAACACCTAAAAATGGATATGTCTGTTCTTTAAAAGCTGAAAAAAGCACACCTGTAATCCTAGCACTTGGGAGGCTGAGGCAGGAGGATTATCATGAGTTCAAGGCCAACCTGGGCTACATAACCAAGTTTAAGGCCAGCCTGCACTACATAGTAAGACTGTACCTCAAAAAACAAAACAAAGAAAAGTTACTGTTATGCCATATAGTCTAAAATAATGAGAAATGCAATATAAAATCTAATTGATTGTGTCTCTAGGATCTACGAGGAATTATAGTAATATCTCTGTTGAACCAAATTGTTCACTAACAGAAGCATTTGGCAGAATTTTGCTCCTGTTCATCGGATGAACATGACCATGACTATCTTCCCCACATGAACACAAATGCAGCCAGAATCATGGAACAAATCAAGTTTGTGAACCAAGGTATGACTGTATCTGGGCAGTGGGAATCCTGGTCAGGGATCTGAAACTGGATGTCCTGGCTACTTCCCCTGGTGGAGTCACTGCTAATGCTGCTTATCAGTTTTAAAACTACAGATGGTTGTGCACCCAGTCCCGGGATGGGTGCTCCTTTTGGTTTCTATTCCAAGCCCTTAGATAGGCTCATGTGGTAGACTCTTGACCTCTACCCTGCCGACACCCACTTTCAACCGGAAGCAGCTCGACTGGCCCACAGGCCTTCACCTCAGTGGCAGTTAGGGATACCACAGTTGAGGGGGAACTGAGACCAGAAGACAGACAAACAGCAGTCAGTTAGTGGAGGGACCTGAGTAAACTAAAATAAACCTTGGGAAAATTAGAACACAAAGGGCAAGAACCCCTCGTGCCTGAAGAAGCTAGAGGGAGGGGACGCAGGGGAGTAAGGGTTGTCTGTCCTCCGGATATCAGAAGCCTTGAAAGTCTTCAATCTTGTTTTCCAAGGAAAAGGGCCTGGGTAAACTGAGCTATGCACTGGGAAGCTTTTGTTGCACGGAAACTATGTCTCCTGGCATCAAAAGCCTAGGTGAAAATGGCCACGGCATTGACTCCTTGTTGCATTTTCACAGGCCTGTCAAAATAGTTCACCAAAGTCTGTGTGTAAATCCTTGTCTTGGTTACTTTTCTCTCGTTGTTGAGACAAATACCTGATGCCAAAAGTGAAGGAAGGGGAGGTTTATTTCTTACAGTTTTGGGGCTTTCAGTCCATATTCAGCTGGTTCCAAGGCAGGGTGGCGTGGCTGAGGGGGGAGCTGTTCACGAGGGCTGCAAGAGGCAAGAATGAACTACGCAAAAGAGGGAAAAACATGCCCCCATTCTGACCTTACTTTGTATGTGGGCTCCACCCCTGGGTGGGTACAGAACCACACTGCCAATTCCAGCACTAGACAATGAGTCAACCACAAACACTAGATTCAGCCACTTCCATGACTACATGAGGCTTGTGGGAGGTCATTGATATACAAACCATAACAACCCTGAACTTGTGTACCTCCTCTGCGACCTCCCTCAAAGTCTTTCTCATTTAGCAAGAGCTTTTCTTTGTTCTTTCTAATAAACTATACTGGTCTGTTCCCCATTGCTCTTGTGTCAGTCTTATTCTTCATTGTCCTTAGGACAAGAGCCCAGAGGGAGAAAATTGGTTACAATAGAGGACTTAGAAAGGAAGACCCCCAAAATAGGAAAAGCTGTGTGTTATTATACTCAATCTGTTAGAGAAATTTGATTGGCAGACAAAAGATTGAGATCTAAAGTATTAGAATTTATTTTTAATTATTATTATTATTACTTGGTTTTTGGTACCAGGGATCAAACTCATGACCTCATGCTTACCAGGCAAGCATTTGAACCACTGGGCTAAATCCCCAGCCCCTAAAGTATTAGACTTTAATAAGGCCTATGTGCTCATATTCTTGTGTCTCTGTATCTTTAAAGATAAGAATATTCCTTATCTCAAGATTTAGGGAGGGCAGCCCTGGAATGTAGGCTGTGTTACTGTCTTATTTACTTTTCTCTGTTGCTGAAACAAAATACCTGACACCCAAAGTTAAATGAGGAAAGGTTTATTTAGCTCACAGTTTGTAGAGGTTTCAGTCCCTAATCTGCTGTTTCCAAGGTGGACTGGCTTGACAGAGGAGTAGCGCACAGCAGAACCAGTTCATGGCAAGGAGAAGACAGGAAAAGCAAGCAAGGAAGGGAAGACAAACCTCTTTCTGTCCCTTATGTTGTATCCAGTCTATTGAGACTAGAGTAGCACCAAACCAATCAGTGGACTGATTTAGTAATCACCCACCCTTCACCCTAACATTACACCACAAATCAATCACATGCTATGGATTAAGATACCTCTGAAAACCCTCCACCTATGCCTTCCAGAGGCTTTGTGGGGACATCTATACACAAGCCATGACAGTTACCTACTTCAGAGGAAGATTAGAGAATTCTTTCATGGTGTGGTTCAGCGAGGAGATCAGAAATCTTGCTTCTGCTATTTCCTCAGTGTTAAGGTGCCCTACTTTGGGATAGCATGACTTGAACCCATCAATGCTATACATATTATGTAGGTACGTTAGCTAATTCAAGCTTACCCATTAATCTTCTCATGTTAGTTTCCCTTGCTGATCATCTTCATTTCGGAGAGCATTGGACAGGAAGCTGGTTTCTTTTCTTTTCTCCAAGCTTGTTCTTGCTTCAATCCAGAAAAAAACACAAGGTGTCTTCCATATGCATAGACCGTCTTCCTAAAAATCACCATGTTTTGGACAAAACTTTCTTATAAGGAAGACTCCTGACTGGGATCATTGTAGTATATCTTCTTATTCTAACATTAATTTATTTTCACATTTACTACCTCAACATTAGCATGTTCTTTGCGTTTGGTGCTATGATGTAATATGGGATACATATGTGATTTTTGTGTTCCCTTTCTCCTCTGCCATGTACGTAAAAAGTGGTATAAAACAATTTTATTAGAATTCATTTCAATTCTAATAGCATTTATATTTTTAAAAATTGTGTTAAGTCCAAAGCCCTAGTAATCGTTTTTCATTTCAGTTTGGTGCCAATTCACTTGTTCAAAGTTTTCAAGTTTCTAAATAATAGTTAATATACCAAGTTTCTTGGAGGGAGGAACATAACTCTTGTGTTTTACACTTTGTCTCTCCTGACACCATATTTTAATTTTTTAGGGGAGAGAGAAATCTCCCACAATGGAAGTAATCCAGTAACAGAGGTTTTTAAATATCTCACTGTGTTACCCACTAGTTTGCAGTAGTCATCATATTTAATTGGCACACCCTGAAGTGTGAACCAACCTCCTCTACCCTCAGAGTCCCTTAGAGCTGGTAGGATGTTTTTGCTAGGCTTTCCAGAAGAACATTTAAAATGATTTTTCTCAAGTCACAGTAGTTAGGTATGCAGAATCCAAATTTGAATATTCACAGATGTTTAATATTGTTTTGAAGACTGCCTTACCTTAAAGCTAATCCTTTCTTACTTTGCAACAACTGAAGAACTTTAGTCTGTGTTTATGTTCTAGTCTATTGTTGTTATGGTTTGTATATAGGTGGCCCCCCACAAGCCTCATGTAGTCATGAAAGCAGCTAAATCTAGCATTTGTGATTGATTTGTTGTCTAATGCTGGGATTGGCAGTGTGAGTTCTGCACCTGCCCAGGGGTGGAGCCAACATACAAAGCAAGGTTGGGAAGGAGGAGGGTTTTCTTCTTCTTTTGCATGGTTCCCTCTTGCTGCTTGCAGCCACCATGAAGGCTGCCCCTCAGCCATGCCACCTTGCCTTGGAACCAGCTGAGTATGGACTGAAAGCCCCAAAACTGTAAGAAATAAACCTCTCCTCCCTTCACTTTGGGCATCAGGTATTTTGTCTCAACAAGGAGAGAAAAGTAACCAAGATAGAATTTGGTACCAGGAATGGAGTTGTTGCTTTGACTGTACCTGATCATGTGGTTCAGGAACCTTTGGGAATGGCTTGTGGGGAGAGTTTGGAAAGGTTCAGAGATGTTGCCTGAAAGAGTAGATCTGGACCAACTTAGGCTGTTCTGCATGGGAGATTCTGATCAGAGCTCAGGAGACCAGAAGGCTGATAGAGAGCCTGCTGCTAAAGACCAGGCTCAGGAGGTTTCTGCTGTGAAAGAAGGACTGCATTGGGTTTTAGACTCCATGTGATGTTTGCTATGGCTTGGCAGAAAGTTTGTCTGCATTTTGCTCATGTCCAGAGACTTTGCCAGAGACTGAGATTAAGGGCAATGGCCTGATTAATCTGGCAAAAGAAATTTCAAGGCAGTGAAATGATGAGATGATGGCACGGCTGTTATTGGGGACTTTTAGCCAATTTATGTTGCAAATCAAAAGCCAAGAGTCCAGTAGCGTGATTTAAAATGTTGTGAGTTTGGTTGGAAAGCTGTGAACTGTAAAGATAGAGCTGAAACCTCGATTGCTGAGAAGGAACAGAGAAATAAAAAAGATGGCCTATGGGCATCACAGGAAGCAGTGGGTCTCCACCCTTTACAGCCTCAAAAATACAAAAGTAAAAGACCTTGCCCAGGGGAGAAAGCTGCAGAGCGCCACATTCCAGAATGATGACAGAGACCACAGGAGGTTCAAGAATGGCGGTGGAGCCCTCACCAGGTCCCAGAATGGTACTGACATAGAGAATTTGTTCCTCACAATCAGATTCAGAGTGCCCAGCAATCCAGGCACTCGAACCCTATGACCAAGAAAGAGGAAAGCCTGGCTACTACTCCAGGTTGCAGCGGACCTTGGCAGCATCCACGTGGCGCTATTTTAGGTGCATGGAAAATGCATGAGTTCTGAGGTTAAAAAGGCTTCCACCCCGATTTCAGATGGCCCAGGAGGCCAGGCAGTGCACCCCTTAGAGGGCAATATGTGAAGCTGTGATTGTGAAGCCAAAGTGGAGACCCCAGAAATATGAAAAATCCAGGAGCATGGATCATCTAAGGAAAACTGCAAAGATTGAGCAGAGTGGACCAAAGAGAGAAGCCATGGGAGTTAAAACCCCTAACGTGGGGGTGGAGTCACACAAGCCCTTTGGAGCTCACAATTTGCCAGAGATTGCTTCAGATGATGAACATACATCTATAGGAGTTAACATTTGCCCTGCTGGATTTTGGACTTACTTTGGTTCCTGCTATGGTTGATACATTGTGTCAACTTGAGAAGTTTAAAAGTTTAACTGAGAGACTCAGCAGGAAGCCAGGGTTCTTACTTTGTAAATATCCTCATCCTGTGCAAAGGAGGGCAAGGACATTTTGTGAGTGTTACACCCACCCTGAAGGTGGGGAGGGGTGGCCTGTATACAATTTAAGGGATGGAGAAGAGGCTTGCATTTTGCCCCCTTTTGCTCTGGCTGCTGCCTTGAAGTGTTGCCCCAGTGCCATGCCACCCTGCCTTGGAGCCAGCTGATTATCGACTGAAATCGCCAGAAATTGTAAGCTAAATAAACCTTTCCTTGCTTCACTTTGGGTGTCAGGTGTTTTGTCCCAGCAAGGAGAAAAAGTAAACAAGACTGTTCCAATGCTTGGTATTCCTGTTTGTAACTTTTGGAATGGTAATATCTATCTTGTGTCATTGCATGTTGTAAGTGTTTAACTTTGTTTTCATTTGTACAGGGGCTTGCAGCTAAGAGTTTGCCTTAGATCTCAGAAGAGACTTGGTACTTGGACTTTTCAGCAATGCTGAAACTGTTAGGACTTTGACAACTCTTAAAGATAGACTAAATGTCTTTTGTATCAGGGATGTACCTGAGCCTTTGGGGGGCCAGGGGTGGAATGTTATGGTTGGTATATAGGTGCCCCCCCCCGCAAGCTTCATGTTGTCATGAAAGTGGCTGAATCTAGCCTTTGTGATTGATTTGTTGTCTGATGCTGGGATTGGCAGTGTGAGTTCTGTACCTGCCCAGGGGTGGAGCCGACATACAATGGAAGGTTGAGAAGGAGGCAGGTTTTCTTTTTCTTTTGCGTGGTTCACTCTTGCTGCTTGCAGCCACCATGAAGGCTGCCCCTCAGCCACACCATCCTGCCTTGGAGCAGGCTGAGTATGGATTGAAAGCCCCAAAACTGTAAGAAATAAACCTCTCCTTCCTTCACTTTGGGCATCAGGTATTTTGTCTCAAAAACAAGAGAAGAGTAACCAAGACAATTGTTGTTCACTTTGATGCTGTGGAGGGTGCCCTGTGGTTAGCCCCAAAGGACAGTGGCATCTTCGACTGGGTTCCAGAGCCTCAGCTTTGCTTCTTCTCAAAGTCTTTTTGTGTCTTCCAATTGTCTCAGGGAATAGTTTACTTCTTTCCCCCCGCCCCCATTCCAGATTCCAGTTGGTATCCAATATTCTTTCAAAAAAAAAATATCCAAGGAAATGGTTCTTGGGAAGACGTTATAGCCTGATTTTGAGTTGGACATGCTAGCTTCTTACTGTCTACAAGACCCTGGGCAAGTTAATTAACCTCTCTGAGGCTGTGTTACTTTCTATGTTAAGTGAGGATAAGTACTTAGCTTCTGGAGTTACTGTAAGAATTTAGTGAGGTAATGAATATAAATTACTTTGCCTAGTTCCTGCATATTTTAAGGTATTCCTTCAGAAAACAGCAAGTCCATATTATTTGCAGTTGTCCTCACTTAAACTCTTCCGTCATCTGCTCTGAATGATTTAATGCTTGTATGGGCCCTGAAGCTTCTCTCTAAAACCCCCCCATCTTCACCATTTTTACCTTATTTTTGCTTTGCATTTCAAAGCTTTAATCAAGATTTTACAGCTCTCCCTTGAACAAACTATATTTATAGCACCCAGGTCCTCTGCTGTGTCATTTGGAAAGAAAAATGAATGAAAACTAGCGTCATTTCAACTGTCTTGGTTTTTGGCTATCTTAAGGCTGAAGATGTAAGTAGCATGTCAAAATAGAACTTTAAAAGTTAGATTTTCTTTTCATTTCTTCACACCTAGGGTATAAGTGGCCACACCCTCCTCTCTTCAGCCTAGAGGAAGGAACACAAGTGTGAGCTGCTGGCCCAGGAGGTCACAGTCCAGTTACCTTCCGATAGGGAAAAGAGGGACCAACAAAGGGTTCAGGAGGGAAGAAAGCAAGCCAGGAGTTGTCTTTGATCTTGCTGCTGGGCTGGGCCTGGGAGTCCTAGAGGCTGAAGTAAATTTACCCTCCCTTTTGTAGAGTAAGTTTGCCATTTGCTGACTCCTTTCGGAAGAATTTTCTAGGCATGTCTCTAAGAGGCAACAGAAGGATTTGTTAGATGGATATATAGGACACACTCAAGAATGCTAGTGCAGTTGCTCAGAGAAATGAGACACTACAGTTGGAAACTGGGAATCTTTTACGTGTTTGGGGTGGTACAAATCTGTGGAGTGTGATCATCTGTATCAGTGATGGCAAAGTTTTTAGAGACCAGGTGCCCAAACGGCAACCCCAAATCCACTCATGTATCACAAAGTGCCTCAACTACAATTAAACCTGAATACTGAGGTTTTAATTTAGAAGAAACAGCTTTTATCTGCTGCTCTGCTGTGGGGGCAACTTGGCTCCTGTGACAACAGAGAGGACCCTGCGTGCCTATGGAGGCACAGTATGATTGACAGCTAACCTAGGTCAAAATACTACAGGCAGGCAGATAAGGCTAGGCCCTCAGGGAGTGAATGCAGAGGATGAAAACACCTTACAATTGTGGCCTGAGGAACATCTATTGGAGGCCAGGACTAGAGATAAAGACAAAATGACCAGGCCAACATGCCGCTGGATAGATAAACAATAAATTAACGTTAACATCAGTCACCCTGCTGTGTGGTCAGAACCACCTGGTTGGTGACTTGGTGGTTGGAACCTCCTGGTTCGAAAGGTCCTTGCTCATTTCATGTACAGTTACTAGGTGATATGCTTCCCCACTGGATAGATGTTACCTATCCAGATATTACCTATCCATCCAGTGGGGAAGCAGGGGATAAACTTGTGATCTTATTGGTTATAATGTGTTTTCATCCTCTGTATACACTCCCCTGAGGGCCTAGCCCTGTCTGACTGCCTATAGTATTTTATCTAGTTTAACTGTCCTTAACAGGAGCCATAGGTTGGCTGTCATGATCCATAATCTTAGTCTTGTCTAGTGGTTTGGAGAGGATGGCTCAACCACACTGAATAATGGTCCATTCATAGGGGAAGTCCTAAAAGGTGGTTTCTTCATAGGTGAAACAGGACATTTGCAAGTAAAAAGAATGGGCAAACCCATTTGTAGGTGAAAAGGAGTTACCCAGGTTTACTAGGTTTTGGGAGAAGAGAGAAAAAAACAAAAACAAAAACAAAAACAAAAAACAAAAACTGGACTTGTGTCCTGACACTGCAGTTTTTCATTTTTGCTTCTTGCTATGTAGTTTAGGCTGGCCTCAAACTCTCAGCAATCTTCTTGCCTCCCTTCCCGAGTGCTGGGATTATAGGCCTGCGTCACCATGTGGGGCACTGCAGATTTTCTTAAAAATACAATTTTTAAAAATCTCAATTTCCTTGTCTCCTTTCTACGTAGTTTTCAATTCTGTCCTGCCTTGGTCTCTTTGTATTGTCTTTTGTCTTTCTTTTTTACTATCAATGACCCATGTACATACCTGGACACAGTGAAATGGTGCTTTGTGGCAAGAGGAGGTCCCTCCATCTCCTCAGAAAGCTTTGAGTGAAGCTTCTTTTCCTTTTCACCAAGACTCCTGTGTGTGTTCAGGGATTTGAACAGACCTGAGCCACCAAGGCTGGTAATAATAAGGGTCTCTACTCAGTTCTTCTATTTCACCAGCCCCCACTTCCTCCAACTGACTTAGGGAGTATGATATACAACTGCTAAAGTAATCCAAATAATATAAGGGAAATAGTATAACTCCCAACCTGCTAGGTGTCCAAAACACCGAGTTTGTGTTCTCTAAAATCAAGGAATGAATTATAAGAACAACAGAAGTTACGAGTAGAAAGAATTTATAGAGAAAGAAGTCTTCTGTCTAAGAGGAACAGAAGGGGGCCTGGAAAGTGGGTTTCCCCCTACCCTGCTTCTCAAGGGTGTTTTATTGAGCAAAGTTGTGAGGTTCAAGGTGGGACAGAATTATAATCAATAAGATTACAAGTCTAGTTGCTTGGGTAATAATTGATCCAATGGAAAATCACAGGTGAGTGTGAGCAGGGACAAAACTATGGTGAACCAGTAAGATCACAAGTATAGTCACTTGGGTAATACTGATTAAATGGGGATCAAATGACATAGCAAGCACACATGAGATGGACAAAGACTTTCCTGGAAGGGGTGGGTTAAGGAGGTTTGGTCCCCCACCCAAGGTGATTGATGTCTATTTAGAGTATCAGTCACCGCTGTTCATCCCTAGGGGAAGTATATGGTATAGTTGGTCCTCTTTTTCTTGAAGCCTGGCCTTCAGTGAAGGCTCCTCTAGCTGTAGTTGCACTCTGCACTGATCTTCTGAGGGCCCTGCCCTGCCTCACTGCCTACACTATTTCTAAGTAACTTCGCTACCTATATTATTCTGGTGTAATGGTTCTTACAACTGTAACCTAGTTAGCACTTTTAGTGAGGGGAGGGCTGAAAAAACATCTTTCAGAAATCCATCAAGTCCTGATGTTTTTCTACCTATGTGGTTCAAGATACTACCCTAAAATATAATACTTTGACTTTTGAGAAAAATGGCAAAGCTAAGGAGGTCACTCTCACCTTTTCCTTTCCCTTCTCACCTAAGCAAGTCACTAGACCTTCATTCCAGAGTCCCCTCCACGCACTGGGAAAAAAGACCCACCCTAATTTCTGAAGACACAGAAAAAATCTGAGCAAACAGGTATTCCTAAATTCTCTTCCATTCATTACCGTTAGAATTTACTATTATCCAACCATATTTCTCTTTGACTCTTTTTTTCTGTCAACCTAGCATTAAAGAAATACAAGTTTCCAAGGGCCGGGGATCTAGCTCAGTGGCCTAAGCACCTGCCTGGCAAGCACAAGATCATGAGTTCAATCCCCGGTGCCCCCCCCATACAAGTTTCCCTATTTCTTTGAATTTTCACTTCCTTTTGAAGAGTCTCATGTCACATAAAATTCATTAAATAACTTTGCATGCTTTTTTCTTGTTCATCTGTCTTCTGTTACAAGGATCTCAGCTCTGAACCAACTGTGGGTGAGAAGATAATGTCTTTTCCCTTACACCATTGTTGTCTTTTAATATTCCATGGTAATCATCTTGAGAAACACTACATAACATCTTGAAATTTTCAAAGTGGGCTTTGCTTTATGGAATGTCATGAATCAAAGACATAATGCACTGAACAATTAAACCCTTTTTTATTTTTATTTATTTATTTATTTATTTTTTTTCTTGCGGCACCAGGGATTGAACTCGTGACCTCTCGCTTGCCAGGCAGGCACCTTAGGCCACTGAGCTAGATCCCCGGCCCTTTATTTTTTATTTTGGAGACAAAGTCTTATTTCATTGCCTAAGAAGGATTTGAAATTCTACCTCAGCCTCCCAGAGTGCTGGGATTATAGGCATGTGCCACCATTCCTGGCTTTCACACCTTTTTATTTTTATTTATTTATTTTTTTTTTTTTGCGGCACTGGGGGTTGAACTCACGACCTTGCACTTGCCAGGCAGGTGCTTAGGCCACTGAGCTAGATCCTCAGCCCTGGTGTTTTTGAAACAGGGTCTTACTATGCCATTCAGGCTGGCCTTGAGCTCACTTTGTAGCCCAGGCTGGTCTCGAACTCACAACGATCCACCTGGCTCAGCCTCCCGAGTGCTGGGATAACAGGCGTGAGCCACCACGCCTGGCTTTTCACACCTTTTTAAAAAACATAAAGTAAAAACATAGCTGACAAAAAATTTAATTGGAGACTGAGATAGGAGAGTTACAAGTTTGAGCCGAGCTTGGATACCTTAACAAAATTATTGAGACCCTGTCTCAAAATTTTAAGAAAAAAAATGGAATGTAAGTCAGCAAAGGCTCTGAGTTCTAACCCTGATACTCCCCCTTCCGAACAGAGAGATTTCAGAAATACAACTTGGATTTGGGGCTTCCTTTGAAAGGTAAAGGCAGGCTGCTCTAAAGCAGTTCTTGAGAGGCCAAGTTCGCCACCTCCTGAAGCTCTTCTAGTTTCCTGCCGTCCTCACATGTCCCTGTTAAGTCTGCTCACCCATTCACATTCCTGGTTAGGTCCCTACCGCTTTCTCTCTTTGCAACCACTGTGACATCCTACACAGTTATTATTCAAGGTTGAGGTTGTTTCTATATATTTTGATGTATAAACACTGGCAAATCTATCTCTTTACAGTGGGTAGAAAGAATTAAAATATATTCCCACATCTCATTACACTCATCTAAGGTGAGACAGAGTTGTTTACACCTCAATGAGAAAAACAAATATATCATATCTATTAAATGCATTAACCTTATGGAAAAGTTAGGCAGGAGGAGAATTCTCATGACATTTTATTCTTAACCTAAATCATAAGAAAAAGTTATTATAATTCTGCCATCTGTTCAAGTTTTTAAAGCCATTTTGGTAAACTTAATGCTAATGCAAAATACATGCCTTAGCACTAATTAACCGAAAAATCTGTTTCATTCTTTTCAGATAATGAAAAAATATGTCAAGAACATGATTTCTTAAAGAAAATCTAATTTGTGGCACTCTGGTTTTTTAAACCACCATTGAGATGTGATCATGAACACAACTGTAAGAATAACAAAGAGTTACATCAAATTCCCATTAGGAAAATCCTCAGACTACAAGCTTCAAACATTTATAATTGTAATGCAGATTCTTATTTCCACTTAAAGATTACTGTCCTTTCTGGCTGATATAAGGTGTTTATATTGATTTTTATGGAGGGGAGTGGCTTGGAGTGGAGGTCAGAGGAGCCCGAGGAGTAGCTGGAAGGCTAGTATCGATTTAATGTCCAAGTCCAAATACCACATGACTCCTCTGAAAGCCTAATTAACCAAAATATATGCTGTTTGAGTATGTTCGTATTAAATAGCATTGCCCAATGACTTTTCAAACTCTGTAAATTGTTTTGTTATAGCAATGAAATGGATCTGGTTTCAGTATATTTTCGACTGTTCTCAGCATTTTACACTTGCCACACTGATTCTTCTGCCTCTATTCTCTTGTGTATTTTATATCTTTCTTTGACAGGTCATCTCTAAATTACCTTTCAAAAAGCATCATTTCACTTGACTACAAGTCCACTTAAAAATCTTACATTATTCTTCATTTTTTATTGATTAAAAATTCTACATTTCTTAAAGTCTTCACTACTGGCATTCCAGTAATATTTCCCAGTGATCACTAGACGCTCTTCGTCCCAGAGAGGTTATTTTTTTTTTAATATACCTCATGAAAGGATGAGGTCTCTGCCCTGCATGGAACACTAGGACCTTTTGTTCTTGTTTTCGTGAACAATTAAACCAAGCTGCAATGAGAAGTGGACTGATGATGATGATGATAACAGATATATGTATGTGTGGGTGGGTGGAGGTATGGGAGAGAAAAGAGAGAAGTATGAGTTTAAAGAGAGAAAGCAGATATCGCAAAATGTTAACAATTGATGAAAGGCATACAACTGTACTATCTGACAATTTACTAAAAGTTTGAACTACTTCAAAATATGTAAAGCATTGAAATAAAGAAGTACATGAGATCAAGAAAATCACTCCCAAGTAAATTTTTGCCAGTTTGGGGAACTATATCAATCAAATATATTTACATATTGCTAATATTTACAAGTTTCTTGTGCACTCTGGAGAGATTTTACATTTTTCCCAATATTTTATTTCACTAGCTTTTCTGTTACTGTTCCTTAAGGAAAAACTTTTTGTTGATATGAAAGTTGATTTAGCGCTACATTCATTTTTAGGAAGAGATTATGGCTTCTTTGCTTTCTTGTTTCCATTGTTAATAGTCCCATATTAAATGGCAAGACACTGGAGTATTTTCTAGAGATTCGGAGATGAACATCACACAGTCTCTGTCCTTGGGAGCTCACAGGACTGGGGAAGATGGATGACAAAGTCAGTGATATCAGAATACCTACCCTTCCAACACATTTTTTAAAATACCCACAAGATAAAGTACTGTCATTACTTTGATCATTTGTACATTTGTGTTATTTCTTATGGTCTGATTTGTCTTTGTTTTACATCAATGTCTAACACAGCACTTTGAACAATGTTCTGTTGCAAAAATACTTCTGGATTATACATTTATATGCTTGCATTTAGTTTTTTTCTTCATGGGAAGGGAAAGAAGCATATGCCATACAGGAGAAATGATATGAATGGTGGCCCACATCTGAACATGTATTAATGGAAAGATTCCGAAATGTTTGTTTTAGATATGCATGCAAGATACTTGAATTTTATCTTCTGTGAGCTAGAAACAGGTGTAGCTACTACCATTCTTGTGTTCAACTTGAAATGTAAACTTTAGAATTGGAAAGATGGGGCTTTTGAATGTTGGTTCTTTCACTCATGAGATGTAAGATTATAAACCAGGCAACTAAATATATTCAGTGTTGTCTTATTTGATTTCAAATGTTGCTGGTAATACTTTTTGTCAGAGTGGTTGGGTTCTTGTTCAGAGTAACTTTCCACTTTGTAATGGTTAATAATATTAGGTGTCCTTCACTCCCTGGGTACTGCCTCTGCTGGGAGGACCAATGCATTTCATGAAAACAGTACTACTTTTCTCTAGAATATATAATAATCATATGCTATTGACCTCAAATTTAAAGAACTCTAGTTGTTTTTTACAGAGACTGTATCATGTGCTTTGTTGCTAGAAGTAAATGCCATTGGAATAACTTAGTCCAATGAAAGTCGTAGTCCTCTATTGAATTAATATCAAAAGGAACATCTTCATAGAATCAGTGTGGGAAAAGCATATGTAAGACCCACTAGCAGGTAATAGGATTTGTTATGCATTTCCCCGGGGCAACTTAAAAACCTCCACTGCCTGGGTAAAGGGGGGAGAGCAATCATGCTATCCATTGTTTTGGTTCTGATCACCTACTCACAAAATTTACTAATTCTGCAACAATCTCAGGGCTGCAGGAGACACACAAACTTAAAGAATTTTTTTGAAGCAACTTATTTAGAGGTTGTTGCACACATGAAAATTCGTCACTCATCTGTCAGGAAAACTTTGTCTCTGTGTCAGTTGAAGATTGGTCTTCCTGTTTTTAAAGGAGAGTACCCTGGAATGGTGGGTGATTGCCAAGCCTGAAGAAGAAAATTATATTAAAAACAAAAAGAAGAAAATTACTTAATTACAACACAGTTACTCCAGAAATCTTCAAGATAAACGGTCAAATTTAGTGGAGCTCTTAAATGTCAGTGTAATTTAGCCCCGGGCTCTAGAAGTTCTAAATTGCAATTGACCCTAATTATATAAATGCCCACTGGTGAGAAAAGATCTGTTTCGTAGGAGGCTTTACTGCTGCTGAACTTCGCTAACAAGTCACTCATGACTTCAACAGATGTTTTGTGTTTTTTTGGCTTAGGGGTTCTTTAGGAAACAACTTTCCTCTCCATTCGGCAGCAAATGATACAACAGTGCTCTTGGAGTGTCAGGACAGGAGGTAAAATGTGGCTCTTTTAGTCATTGCTCAGGTTATTTTTATCTTGCCTGTTAGTATTTTGGGATAATTGCATCAGCAAGTAACCAAAAAAAGTGACCCATTCTAGCTTAAGCAGATAATAAAATTTATTGGCTTAGATAATTGAAAAGTGCTATACCAGATTTAGCTTAGATGTGGCTTTACAGGGCATGCATGCTCACGCTCCCTTTATTCTTTCTCTACTACCTACCCCTGTGTGTGTGTGTGAGTGTGTTAGCTGGTTTTTTTTTTTAATATTGTGCTTAGTCATCAATCTCCAAAACACTCTCATATCATGGTATTATGGGTCTGAAATGGGCACTCCCAGCTCTTCTTAAATTCTCCACATTCATGTCCAACAGGAAAAGAAGAATATGCTTCCCATGACTGTTGAACAAAAATTATTGATTCTTATTGGTTTAACATTAATTTCTTTGTTATCTGTGAGCCTGTCAATATGTCAAGGGGATGGGATACGCCAGTTGTCCAAGGAAAGAGCTGGGGAGTATCTCTAAAGTTGGGCAGATAGTGTTAGCCTTGCTCAGGGCAGGCAGGTTTGTGACAGAGGAAGGTGTTACTTCCAACAGAAATATAAATATGTGCTTGATGTCAGCTGAGAAAATCGTACATAGTTGTGTCTTCTCAAGCTTTTTAGTAATAGGTTTTATTTACAGCTTTTTAAAAAAAATTGCCAAGCACATGGAAGATTTCCAGAATAGAAAAATGAGCACCTTGTACAAGAGGGCAAAAAATTGCTTCCTACCTTTTTCCTTCTTAGACTTATGCAGGTGGGATGGGCTTTAGAATTTAAGTGTCATGAAATAGATTAATGAAGAAAAATGCAAAATTATTTCATATGAATTTTATGCAACACAGGAACCCTCATAAAAAAATTAAGACCCAAAAAAGTAGTAAAATCTAGATGCATTTATATTTGAACAAGTAAGACATTTGTGGAAAAATAGCTAAACTATGTGGAGAGGCTAACAGGATCATAGAATTACTTTAAAGAAGTCTATATGGAATTCTTATGGTCTCAACATCTTATCCATGATAAAAACAGATTTTCTTTTTCTTCTGCTTTCAAGACAAGGGGAAAGTAGGAATACTTTTCTCTTACCTGCTGTTTTTTGTTTTGTTTTGTTTTGTTTTTAAGCGCTTTTAACTCAAAGTAATCCTTACGCCAAAGTGGCATATTTAAGGATGTGATATTCTGTCTTCCTTGCCTGAACACAAACTGTTTGGATTAAATGATACTTAACAATTTTTAACACCCTGAATGGCAAGCTATGTCATTTTTCATACCAACTCTTGACAAATTATGCAGAATTTCTTCAAGGGAAGATTTTTTAAAAATTTCAATACTTTAGAATTCCTGTGGATACTCTCATTTCCATGGTGCTGTCTTCCCTCTTTACCTGCCTTCCCTCTTTTGTTCTCTTTGTGAGTACAGCCAAACATCATCCTGTTTTTCCAACAAACTGTCTCCTACACCCTGAAGGGAATACGATCAAATGCAGAGTTGGATTCCTCTAGCAAAATGAGCATTTCTTATTAAAAAGATCCCAACTTGATCCCTTCAATGCAATTCCCTGATAATATGAAACTTCTGAATTATTTATCTCATATTAGAGTGAGTATAATTTCTGAAAATAAATTTATTATCTGTATATTAGCTCTTCTAAGTTCCCTGTACTAAAGAATAAATCATGGAATAGATTTTGACCTCTTGGAAGGGGGCAAAATAGCTTATTTATTTTGAGGCCTTTTAACCAATAGATGGCTTCAAATGCCCATAAAGACACATACATTGAAGAATTACACTTTCTAGACATGATCGTAATGCTCTACCTCAGTGAAATTTTACAAGCAGTAATGAATTACAAACCTTGTATATTAAGTCTTGTTCCTTCTTTTAATCGTGCATGTGATATTGCTAAATAAAACAAAAAAATAACTGGATTTCCCCTCTCCCATTAAGATGTAGTTAATATTAACAAAAAGGTTTAACATTTCTTAAGCCCTTACTATGAGTGAGCGCTTTGCTAAGCCCTGAACTACCTTTTAAAAATTAGTTTTCATAGTGACTGAGTGAAGTAGATGCCACTATATCTCCCATTCTATGACTGAAGAAACTGAGGCATAAGGTCAAGCAGGTGGGCAGTGATGACACTTGAGCATGAACCCGTATTATCAGCCAGTGCTTAAATATTAGGCTAAACATAAACAAGTGATCCAGTTGAGAACCAGAGGCTGGGAGCAAATGATTGTTCTGACCTTTGAAAATGAGACTACTGCTGTTTTCAAACATGAATGGCAAGGGACTTGGTTTTTTAAACCTGAGTCTTTTCATGACAGCAAAGCTTTTTAAAGTCTGTATGTATATTTTTAATAAACTTTATTTTTAGGGCAGTTTTAGGTCCACAGCAATATTAAGCAGAAAGTAGAGATTTCCCCAAAACCTTCCTGGCCCTGTACATGTAGCATATTTTATGTGACAAAGAAAGAAAAGTGCTGGATAATGAATGCAGTATAAATTCATTTGTGTCTGATGAATAAGATCAACATGATCAACATGGCTTCTGTGATCAGTATCACTTATTAGAGTGGTACATCTGTTGCAGTTGACGAATCTACACTGTCCTATTATGTTCACCCCAAGTCAAGAACTTGCATGAGAGTTCACTCTTGGTGTACAGTCTATGGGTTTGGATAACTTTATAATGACACATACCTTTTATTTTTAATAACATACAGAATGGTTTCACTGTTCTGAAAATAGTGTGTTTTACCCATGTAAGTATTATTATAGCATCTACTGTCATTCTGACCTCAGAGTATTTACTGTTGTTTAGGAGAATCATTTCCAAAACCCAGTAAGGGAAGCAGGCCTATTTGGCAGGTCAAGACGTTGCCTCAACTTCAGCAGAGGGCTGTAGACTAGCTGGAGGATGTCAGCGATTTATAGTTGGTGAATACCAAACCAAAGCTGAAGAGCAAACATTCGATTCACATTAGAGAGCTGTAAATGTAGTTCAGTAAACTGCACATGGAGCTTTAACTTCATTCAAGAGATGATAGTTTGGAGACAGTATCCTTAAAATTTGTTCTATAGATCAGTCTGTGATTTTTGGCTCTGGACAGAACTATTCACTTTCTGGCTTTTGGTTACCTGATCTGCCTAATTAAAGACTCCCATCTTCTGCTCTGCTGACCCCATGATTTGAAAATAAAATCCATGAGATAGTTGATATGAATGTTCAAAAACCTGTGAGCCATTTTTGTATTTGTCAAGTGAAAGAAAGATGTTCTTCCTCTTTTGCCCTTTTCTTCTGCCATAGCAGGAGAACTTTTTAGACTGCTCTTCCTCTTCTGGAGGGAAAAGAACACTAAAATAGTTGGATTTTTTTCCCTTTTAAAGATATTTAGCTGGTTGTAGTGGTGCACACCTGTAATGCCAGCATTCAGGAGGCTGAAGGCAAAATGATTGCTTTGAATTTGAGGACAACCTGGGCTATATAATAAGTTCAAGAACATCCTGAACTGCATGGCAAGATGCTGTCTCAAAAACAAACATACACAAAAAAATGGAAAAAGATAACTATGTAGATATTTTTGATGGAGGTATACTTTTTATTTTAATTGTTCTAAAAGTAGTTCATCTTCTACCTTGTATTGTTTTCTGTTTTTCTCCATTTCCATTCATCCCTGGCTTACCTGTCACTGCAATACCTTTTAACTGGTCTGTTGGATTTCACAGTTTTCTAGTTTCTTTTTTTTAATTTTTGATTTTAAAATAAAAAGAACAAAAGCCATGATAAAGAATTTCAAAACAAAACAGTCGGATATTAACACTGGTTAACATATTGCGTATTATCATCTTCAAAGCAGTTGTTCAGATTACAAAATATAGGCATTAAAAATCATCAAATAATCTCAAACTATGGAATAGCAAACTATTCTTTTTGATGAACTAACAGAAATTAGTAGTATAGTTATCTATCTTGTGTATATGTGTATATATATATATACTTTTCCCTTCTTTCTTTTTTCCCCTATCCCAGTTGTTCTTTCCTTTTGAGCAGTTTCTTTTCCTTTCACTTTCATAATATCTATTGTATACTTTGGATCTTATTTACTTTTTCATTTTTTTATACTAGGGAGACAATACAATGTTTGCATATGCGAGTCTGATTTATTTCACTTATGAGTACGGTCTCAAGTTGCATCCATTTACCTATAAAATCCTCAAGTTTACCCTTCTTTATAGCTGAGTAATACTCTAAAGCATGTCAGCAATTTATAGTTTGTGAATACCAACCAAAAGGCGAGCTAAGAAAATTACAATAGAAAAATAAACACTTTTAGGCACATCATTATAGAGCAAACTAATGCTGTTTATTGTAGTATATTCTCAGACCAAGTTAAGAACATTGTTTTTCTATTTCTCGTCTTTTGAGCTTAGTTTTTCATTGTATGAAAATGAATTGACAGTGCATTGGTTTTCTCACAATCTGCTTTTTGTCACATAGAATGTACTGCATACAAACATTTTATTTCATTTTTGTTTGATTAATAAATTAATTAATTTTAAGATGGATCTCCCTAATGTTTCCTTCACTGGCCTGGACCACCTGAGCTTAACTGAACCTCCCACCTCAGTCTCCAGTGTAGCTGGGCTACAGCATGCACCACCACACCTTTACCTCAGAGACTTTCATTCAGTCATTGTACCACAATTTCTTGATCAGTTCCCTCCATTGAAATTTATATCTTTTCTATTTTTTCCTGATACTAAAATAAAGCATTTCTTCAATAAGCATCTTTGTACATAAAGTTTTTCCCACATGTATGGTCGTTTCAAAAGATTACTGAGTAGAATTGGAAAATATCAATCAAATATTGGAAACATAATGCAAATCATTTAGTTATTGTCACAAATCAGCGTATCGTCCTCATCATTAGTTTCTTCTTTCACAAATCAGAGTTTTTCCCTTTAATATAGTAGGTGAAAATAATTTCTTAGTGAAATTGTAATGTTCAGTTAACCAGCTGTTGGGGTAGTTGGTTACTGGTCATTTGTATTTCTCCACGTGGTAAGTTAATTATGATTAAGTGTGTAAAACATTGAGCCTGAAGATTAGAACTTTGATGGGATTAACTGTTCTGAGAATCTTTCTAGCCATCCTTGTAAGCTGAGGCCAGTGTGGGTCCCCTAATCAAAGATGTGTGCATTGATGATTAACTATGTATGTACATTCAAGGATTTTTTAGTACATTGAGCTGTGAAATTATTAGCTACAAGCAAATTGAGAGTGAGGCAACCTTCTCATAATCTCTGATGTAAAGTATGTTTTGGTACTGATTTATGGTGGTTATTTTCATTATATTCATTAGTGGAACTCATGACTTCTTGAATTCATATTCATATTCTGTATCCTAGGGGATCTTACTACAGATATAGGCTGTATTTCTGTCAACCATAGTGGATTAGTTGCAGTTTTTACCTTTTAATTAAACAGCTGCTGCCACTAAACACAATTTTAAATTATTTAATAGTCCATATTACTTTAGTCAATTCACACTGCTTTGAATTTTTTAATTATATGCAGCTATACATTTTTTATGCTACAGCTTTCCTAAATGAGTCAATAGACAGTAATATTTTTTCTTTTGAAATGCAGGAAGAATTTAGCATATTTTAAAATAATCATAACTACAGTTAAAAGCTAAGCCAATCAATTGTAAGATCTTTTGCTCTAAAAATATGCAAAATATATAGAATTTTATGTGAAGACTCCAAGATGCTGTTTGTTGTCTCTGTCTCAAAAACAAACGATATGTGTGGTAAACACTGTTGTGCACAATTCAAAGTACTGGAGGGGATTCTTAAAATTATACTTTTCATTGTGGTCTCATTAGGGAAATTTATTGCTTTGCAATTTTGTGAGATTTTTGGCAATGGAGTTTGTTTAGGTGATGTTGTCATCCAGAAGCAGAAATCAGTCAGTCCAAAAGCTATTTACTGTTAATCAACATGAATTTTTTGAAAGGGCTTTTGATTATGTAGTTACATTATTCTGAGTCATATTCAGAGGTATCACATAAATTTTTAGTTTTAATAAGTTTAAATGAATAATTCAATACAGGCTTGAAGATTATAGATAGTGGGTAATTATTTTTAGAAAGTGACAATGGTGTGACCTTTCTTTCTTCCCCCCTTTCTCTCTTTCTAAGTGGGAATTCTGTCCCCTTCTCTGTATATTAATACATATATATATATGGGAATATATGGTGTATGCACACACATGTGTGTGTATGTGTATGTGTGCATATGTATTTACTGTGGGTAATCCCATTTTGCTCTTTTATACCGTGAAAAATGACATGTAGTAATTGAAGTATTGAACATTAGAGTGAGCAGTTGAAAATATGTCAATTGTAATTTTAGGCTCATCATAACACTCAAGCTGCATGAGAATCCCAGTGATTAGAAAAGCTACCTTTGGCTTGATGGGAACTGGTATCTTTAACTTCAGCCTTTGATTGAATTTCCATAATTGGGAGTAAAGGGGAAATTGTAGAAGGCCTGCCTGAGTTTTTCAACTATGCAAACCATCCAATAGAGTGTAGTTGATGACAACTGTCAGGATTCCTAGAATAAATTATTTCCGTCCTTTCCACTGACTCTTGTAGAGCATTATTTAGAGAGTGCATCGGGTGCTGTGCGTCTGCTCTGTGCTGATATCTCATCAATTCTTTATCTCTTTCCCTGGCTTAAGTAAAGAAAGGTTTATTGTAAAACTGAGTGGTGAGATGATACTGTAGAACAAGAGGAAGCATTGCTGGACACCACTGTACAGGCTACACATTCACAGTGTGAGAAGGTGGCTGTCATCCCTCCCAGCAACAGACGTTACCTTGCTTGGGATATCAGCCTCTGATCTTGAACTGGTGTTTACAGGTTAAATAAGAATTAACCTGTCACCTCTGTCTTCTAAGAGCTTTCAGTAACTTGGAGTGTCAAGTGGAATTTAGTCAAAGGCATAGCTGTCTATCGAGCTTAAGGCCATGATTTTAAACTTAGTCTATATAGTTTACACAAGTACAGGTCAGAGCCTACCCCTCACTTCCCCTTGGCAGATAGTTCCTGGGCACACTGATTGATTTGCCACTAGCATCAGATGCTAAGGAGCATTTCTTGTTTTTATTTCTTTCTTTGTTTTCCCTATTACAATGGTACCTTCATGCTTGCAGGAGCCTTGTCCTGTTTGTTCACTTGTAAGTGAATAACTCTGTAATGTTTCTGGTCTGTCCCTTTTCACCAGCTATGAGTCCCACCTCACTAGGGAATCATCCACATGGGAAAATGAGGGTGCCTGTATGTTCTTTTAAATAGTCGATCAGGATGAAAGTATATCCCTGAAAAGCAAACAACTCATTGACCTTGCATGCAGTACTAAATATGAGTGTCCCATGTCTAAGATTTTTCGTTTTTTACTAAATATTCACATCACGGCAACAGGATTAGAAAGCC